>JASAND010027545.1:0-11168 GCA_030248195.1 Trissonchulus latispiculum | reverse complement strand
AAATTATGTTTTCCGAGATTTTGCTTAATGTAGAAAAGCTTCCTTAGAAACGGATCAGGCTTGGATCATTGATGATATTCTACATATAGAGCTGCATTGTGCCAGGTACCGTCCAATACGTGGAACGTCATACATTGCAACACCGCCTGCAATCGCTAAAACAAAAGCAGTAATTAACGTTCAGAATGAAGATAACCAATGCTTCAAGTGGGCTATCCTGTCAGCACTATATCCCGCTGAGAAAAATCCTCAACGCTGTAGCAATTATGCTGTTTATGCAGACACTTTGGATTTTTCGAGAATTAAATTCCCCGTAGCAGTTAAAGATATCCCTAAATTTGAACAACTGAACAATTTAGCTATTAATGTCTACATCATCTGTAATGATAATATTGTTCCGCTATACATATCTAAATTAATTGCAAATAATCACGTGCACCTACTTTTGCTGAAATCAGGTTCACGTCAGCATTTATTGCTGGATTAAAAATTTGGATCGACTACTGTCACAAGAAAGACGCGATCAACACAAAAAATATTTTTGTCATAGATGCTTAGTGCCTTGCTACAGTAGCGAAAAACTTGACGGCCATTTGAAACTGTGCACCAAACATGAAGCAACTCGAGTAATTATGCCTGAAGATAAATGGTTGGGCTTTAAGAATTTACATAAAATGCAGCGAGCTCCATACGTTATCTATGCTGACTTTAAATGTTTGCTGGAGCAAGTACCTCATGATTCTGCTGCTGTCTCTTCCACAAGAGCTTATCAGAAGCACGTCCCGTGTGGATTTGGAATGTTGGATATACTAAACTGTTGTGGAGATGTATGTCAGGCTGGTAAACCTATCGTATACCGTGGTCAAGACTGTCTTGAAAAGTTTCTTTCCAGTCTTGTTGAAAAATCAGAACAGTATCTACTTACTTATAGTGATAAACAATCACTGTGCATGACACAAGAAGAAGAACAGTTTCACAATCAAGCAAACAGTTGTTATCTGTGTGGAAATAATCTACAGGAAGCTAGTGTGAGAGATCATTGCCATCTATGTGGTAAATACAGAGGAGCAGCGCATTCGGAATGCAACGTCGGTTACAGATTGAATCGCACGATTACAGTAATCATGCATAACCTACGAAGATATGATGGTCATTTAATAATGCAGAAAATTGGAGCGATTGCGAAGAACTACAATTTTGAATTGAAATGCATTCCTAAAGGCATGGAGGATTATTTATCATTCACGTTAAGGAAGAAGCGAGATGGAGATTCTCCTGGTTGGTCAATTAAGTTTATCGACAGCTACCAATTGATGACGAGTTCTCTGGAAACATTAACAATCAATTTACGCAAAGATGGTATCGAGAAATTCAAAAACATGGCATCTACTTTTACAGCTCCTCAATTAGACCTGCTACTCCGAAAAGGTGTCTATCCTTATGAATACATGGACTCTTGGGAAAAATTCAGTGTTAGAACTTTTCCTCCGAGATATTGTTTTTATAGTAGTCTTAATGATAATGATATTAGTGATGCTGACTACGAACATGCTAAGACTATCTGGGATCAATTTAAAATGTCTACGCTTGGAGAGTACCATGATTTGTACCTCTTAACAGACGTATTGCTGCTAGCGGATATTTTCGAAAACTTTCGTCTTTTCGCTCTCAAACACTACGGATTGGATCCTGCTCATTATTACACGCTTCCTTCATTTGGTTGGGGCGCCTGCCTAAAAATGACAAAAGTGCAACTGGAGCTATTGCAGGATCCAAACATGTATCTCTTTTTTGAAAATGGAATTAGAGGAGGTATATCTGTTATTAGCCATCGATATGCACGAGCAAATAATCCGCTTATTGCTAACTATGATTCAAGCAAACCTAGTTCTTGGATAATCTATGTGGATGCAAATAACCTGTATGGGCGGACTATGATTCAGAATCTTCCAGTATCAAATTTTGAGTGGCTTGATGAGTTCGGTGATATAGACTGGTTAAAGCAAGACATTCATCAAGATACTGGCTATGTACTTGAAGTTGATTTAGATTATCCTCCAGTGCTCCATGAAGCACACAATTCGTATCCTTTAGCACCTGAAAAAATTATCATAGATGATGATATGCTATCGACCTATGCTAGGACATTGAAGGAACATCATCATGTGTGCTCAGGAAATATCGGAAAGCTTGTCCCTAATTTATTTCCCAAGAAGAACTACATTTTGCATTATGTAAATCTACGACAGTACCTTGAACTTGGAATGAAACTAACTAAAATCCACAGAGTACTAAGGTTTCACCAAGAAGCTTGGATGAAACCGTACATTTTTTTCAACACTGAAATGCGAAAGAACGCCACCAGTGACTTTGAAAAGGACATGTACAAACTGCTCAATAATGCTTTTTGGGAAGACAATGGAAAATGTACGTGGATATCAATATGTGAAGCTGGTTACCAATGCAAAGAAACATGATAAATTGGTTGCAAGTCCCCGATATAATCGTTCGAGCATATTTTCTAAACAACTTGTAGCCGCTTCAATGAAGACAGTTACAGTGGAACTATGCAAACCTATATATGTTGGATTCACTGTCCTCGACTTGTCCAAGCATTTAATGTATCAATTTCATTACAACTACATTGTGAACAAATACGGGGAGTCAGCAAAACTATTATTCACTGATACAGACAGCCTATGTTATCATATTACAACAGACAACATCTACGAAGATATGCGGAAAGATTTGTACTTGTTTGATACCAGTGATTTCCCCAAAAACCACTTTCTATTTACCGTGAAGAACAAAAAGGTTTTAGGGAAAATGAAAGACGAAACTGCTGGTTGTCCCATTGAAGAATTTTGCGGTATTCGAGCTAAAGCATATGCTTTTGTCTGCAATGGCGCAGAAAAAAAGAAACTAAAGGGAATAAAGAAATCTGTGGTTACAAGAGGGATACATTTTTCCGATTATGTCTCTGTTCTATTCAATAGTTTGCGAATGCGTCATAGCATGAACTTTATTCGTAGCAATAAGCATTTGCTGTATTCGGTTGAAGTTAACAAACAGAGTTTATCTGCTTTTGATGACAAGAGGTATTTACTTGATGATGGTATTGAAAGTTATGCATATGGACACTGTAAAATAAAAGAGTTGTAATAATGCTTTTTTGTGCATTAGTTTGTTAGGTAAAATGGAGGGACTATTTTATTAGGTAGAATAGGTAGGATGTGACAGCGGTAGCAGAGGACCGTCCCGCGGTGCTGTCGTTAAGGCTTGACCGAGCTAACTTACTCTAAGGATTACATACTAAATCCTATTTTGAAGGAGTCACTTTTGAACTAAAAGCAAGTAGGATTCCCTTAGATTTGAACTAGAATTGAATCCTATTTTGTGCCAGAATCGGCATTTTATATCTACTAATACACTATGCAATTTATTAAAAGCATAATATGTGCGCAAAACAGAAGCGATTAATTCGAACTTTTCCAAATTAATTTTCTCTTAAATGCTTCAACCAACATTTCTCAAGTTTTGCATGTACGTTTTTATTGATGTGCAGTGGCGCTTTTTTCATTTCTTGTTTACCACTTCAATTCCGCGAAACATTGATTTCCAAAATCTTTGAACATTTATGAAATACTCAAGATTGCATAAAAAACTACAAGACTTGCTCTAGCATTTGGTTAATTTATACATTTGTGCAAAATTTAAGCTACTTTTATTCAACCATTAATGAATGACACCATTTTGATAATTTGAACATATTCCTGCTACGTAAGACGCAAGCCAAGCATTAAATTCTTGAAATTCGGCAGATTGTCAGCGTCTAGTATGAACTACCACTGCTGAAAGTTCGAAAGAGACTGGTTGAGAATTAGAAGAGTCATTCCTGGTAATGGAAGCGCCCCCAACAACAGCAATAAATAAAAATAATAAATGGCAACTCTGGGAACTGCCCGAATATGAGCACTTGCCTAATATGGTCAATATTTAGTTTGAAGCTGCAGATTGAATAACATTTTGCACCTAAATACGTTAAAATATATGAATTGAAAGCTTTAAGTGTTTGAAAAAATGTTTATTTTAGTTAATACACGACGACTTTTATAAACCTTTATTTGTATTAACATCCAGAATAATATATTTTTGCAAACTACCGTCCAGGCTGCCAGAGCAACATTTTTGATGTAAGCATTCTCGCAGTCTGTTGGATCAATTATGGAACTTTTATATCTTCTTGTACGGGAGAATCCCCAGAATGAGTCTGTAAAGTTTCAAACGTTTAGATTCCATAAATAAAAACTTTATCACTGCTGAAATATGTTTAGTCCAACTTTCGACATGGAGTCCGAATATAAGCAATGTTGATAGATAATTGTGGTAGTCTCGTATAACCTCTACTTTCTAAGTTTGGTACAGAAAACATATTAATCTTTACAGATACATACTGCTTCATTAGCTGATATGTGATTCGGAAAAAACCGGAAAATAGCTCTAATATCAGGACTAATCTCGCTACAAGGGGATGATATTTGTCTTGGAAATGATAACGCTGACTTGCTTTGCTGATATGTTTATTCCTGGTTCTGGAAAACAAGAAGATTTGTCAAGAGAACTAATGGAAGTGAAAAATATGGGATAATCAGTTTATCCTAATAGTAGCTTTCTGATTGATGATCGGCTATTGTCATCAAATCAGATTCCTCGAACTAGCAAGTCTGTTCCTTTCTGGGTTTTGGTTGTAGTTTTGAAAGCAATTACTGGTTAGTTGTAGTGACAACGAGTATCAGGTAGTTTTAACAAGTATTGAACATCAAGAAATTAGGTTATGACTGGTATTTTCCAGCTAACGAATGTGATATAAAGTCTAACACCACCAGTGTTCTTGTCCATTTGATATTTTTGTTTATACCACCTCCAAAGTCGTGCATCGTTGGTCACAGTGTGCCAAACTGTCAACATGAGATTTCTTCTTCTTGCAACAGCTACGGTGATTGCTCTGAGCATCGTAAGTCGGTGTTTCTTTTTTAGTTAACGTTCAGCAAGCAACATTAATTCCGAAACCGAGGAATGATAACAGTAATGGCATAAATAAAAGCAGATAACGGGTCAATTTGCGGTCAATAGATCGACATTTTCAAACTTTTCCAAAAGTATGTGTGTTATCTTGGTTTGATATCACCAGCACAACTGTTTGGCTCTGGGTAACGTCTGGTAAGCTGTATTCAATTCCGTGTTCAGCCTTTTGGTTTGCGACAAATTTTGTTTTGGAATTTAACAATTAATACGTTTTATTTCACCAAAAACTTATATCCGGGGAATGATGAACAGAATTTCGGATTTTTCCGAAGTTTCGAAGCAACGTTTTGATACGTTCATTTTAGAATGCATGCACCGGAGCAAGTAACGGAATGAGACCTTACATCAACTGCTTAGAACAGACAGCATTGAAATGTGCCAGAACGTAAGTTTCATCATTTGTGATTACGACAAAAGTGCGAGAAAGTTTCCAAATCCTAAATAAACAAATTCTGAGCATCTTAGCCGGAAATAACACAACTTATCTGATTCCTCGCGGAACACAATGTGATCATCATGTTGTTATTGTTGTTTCCTGGATCTTCTGGCACTGCCAAAATGATTGGGACGGCCATATTGCTTAGATCCACCGCCGCTTGGGGACCTCCGACAGGACAGCCAACGAGGGGTTGGTTCCCAAGTATCGGACCCGGGAAGAAGTGTGCGCTGGGCAGTCTATGAGTAGCTTTTGTAGGTCCTCGGGGCACTTTCTCAGTGACCATCATCATCATCATCATCATTTCACTTCACTCGTTCCGATTGGATTAGTACACATGTATGCATCCAACGTTGTTAAACTGCAAAATGTGGGTGCAGGTGCAGAAAGGCCTTAGTTTCCAAGCTTTTGAGCATTAGACAGACCCAGCTGTCTTCAGAGGCAGTTATGCAGCCAGGATTACCCATATCGGATGTGCAAATTCAATTTTTTTGTGCAGATGCTGGAGAAGCGAAGACAGAGATACGAAAAGGAAATCCAGCAAATGTTATCGAAAGCTGCTTAGAAATCAGCGTCTCTTCTTCGACAAAGGGATGTCCTGTTCTCTGAAAGTGGATGTCAAGTAAATACTACATGCATCAAATAAATTATTACATTAGCACTGACAAGTTCAACTGGAGGGTTCTTAGGGCTTAGAGTGAAAGCATGTCACAAGCCCATGACCACTAAAAGCCAAAGGTTGGCTAAGTAAAATCTTGGTATGCCTAAACAGTTTTCCTAGAAAGTATTTTTGTAGTTACAATAATTTTTGCAGGGTATTGCCGATAACTCGCTTATTCAGCTTTCTCATTATTTAGTGCACTGTATTCAGTATTTCGAAAAGACTGACCTATCCACATTAAATATCGTATATAAATTTTAAACAGCTTTCTCGTTATTTCAGGTGCATCCAGTGGAATCCTTATGAAGTTTGGACTAAATTGCCTCTGTTCTGTTCATTCCTGAACGGGTGTATTACTGAGCAGTGCCAGCTAGAGTTCGACAAATGCGCCGTCAAACACGGGTATCAACTGTACTTCATATATACTAATTAATACTTAATTAATTAATTAATACTGTATTAATACTTTACAGCATTTTCTGTCCCGTATTATTGTACGGTTAACGTTTGTACCGTATTGGCAAACAACTGAATACTGCTGGAACATAATATTTGTTGTTGTGTGTGTGTCTCCCCAAATGAAACTAAATTTTCAGTTTTGCTAAAATTTGAATTTGTTTATATACGTATGTATGTTTCAACTTTAACTACTTTTAAAATTAACTCTTAAAAATACATAGTCATCTTAACATACATACAATTAAAAATAAAATACATACATAGATACATTAAAATACATACAACAAACATATATTCTTGAATATTTTACGAAATGCGTGATTTGACGGAAAAATCTTAAAAAACTTGTTACGCAAACTGTTCAATTATTGAATTCAACTTGATGATGAAGAATTCTATCAATGCAGCTCAGGGTTTCGCGTTTAGTCATTTTGATGGATATGAATTAGCGTCCAAACTTGAAAATTTTAATTTAAAAATGGGACAAAATTTACATTTATCTTAAAATACTGAGTTTCTTTATTCACTACGCAATTTGAGAAAAAATGGTCCTCGGGAAGGCGTTTCTTTTGAATCCTCTACTGGCTGCTTTCCTTTCAGCTTATCCATACTTCGAGAATTCCCTGTCCAAAAACTATTTTCCTGTTATCACATGTCCAAGTCAAACAGGCGAACTGAGACAGTCGTGAAGAACATTCTGAGCTTTCAAATGATATCTATATAAAAATTGTCGTTGAACTCCAACAATTTGAAATTAAGACACATACTTTAGCAAAACTGAAAAAAACCAGTTTCATTTGGGAAAATAAACACAACGGAAAATACTTTAACAGCAGTACGGTACAAGAATTAACCGGACAATATAATACGGGACGTTCCGTTTAATACAGTACATAAATTGCCGTACCGTATTATACGGTACAAAATCTTATGTGGTACGTAATATATATATATATATATATATATATATATATATATATATATATATATATATAATCTTTATAGAAATGCAGGCACATTCACATTGCAGTCTATCGGGAACTGTGCCTGTGGGCGATGCCATTAATTCTTTGGTTGACTAGTTGCTTTTCGCAGTTCTAAGTTCGCAATGTAACAGCTTGTTCAATCTAATTTGTGCACGTATATGAACATCTTAGTCCTAACCAACAAGATAAATATGAATTTATTTAAATTTTTCAAGTGCCTAAAACTTGGCATTTAACGTTTCAAGCGTTTAACACTAACAGGAGTGGCTAATTTCAAACCCAGACTGCTAATTTTCTTTGACAGTGTTTCATTCTACGTATACTTAAACAGATATTTCTTCAGATTTTTTGAGCTTTCAACACAGGGGCATTAGCGCATTAACAGAAGAGCAGCTAATTCCCACCCCAGGCAGCTACTGTGACATTCTTCTTGTCAAAAATTCGTCAGCAAAATTCCCTAGTCAGCTCCTTCCTTCAAAAAGACTTCATACCAGTGTACAGTCCCGGTCAGAAATAGTGTCTTCGCACTTCGCGAATGCGAATGCCCTTCGCTTCTTGGCGAAGCTGCGAATGGACAACTTTTGCGAAGGCTGGCCTCAATGTCAGTGACCCTTCGCGTCCATTCGCGAGCACCCGCTGGGGTCAGTCACTAACATTGTTTTAATTTTTCCCGGCTTGTTTATGCACGCACTAAGTCTTCATTTCCATCACTATAACAGCTGTGTTTATGTTTAAGACAAAACTGCAAACGTGTGCATATTATATAGTTTAGTGCATAGCTTCAAAGAAGTGTAATACTACGTAGGAATAAGTAGAGAAACGCAGGAACCACAAGCAAAGCAGGCAAAGCTAAGCTACGGAATAACTTCAGCTGTTTACAACTTGTGCGTTTCACTTTCCTCACAGCAGGAAAGTGGAATTGCAAAAACCTTCGCGAAGGCTGGTCTGAGAGGTCATTCGCTCCTTCCTTCAAAAAGACTTCATACCAGTCGTAGTGTTTCTACAAATTGTCGCTACAACGATATGCTAACAATGTTTTATGCTGTTACTGACTTATAGGACAGGCACAACAATGTTGATAAAATAAGAACTTATCAATTGTATATTGTCTCACTTGTATACTTGAGTGAACGTACAGCTTTTAGTTGTCCAATCAACTCGCAAAAAGAAGCAAGTCTTACAAAATGTTTTCAAGATGGTCTAGAGAACATTGAAAAACCAAGCAGTTGTGATTTTCTACCCGACACGCCATGCAAATCGGCTACTACTGCAGTAGCAACTACCTCTCTTTCTACAAGTACTGCTACTACCACCACCACCACTACTACTACTAAGACACACACAACTACAGGTACCGCAGTTGCTATTACTACTACTACAGGTACGACGGTTGCTATTACAAGCATTAAAGAACTAGCTATTACTAACAGTTAACGATAAAACCCTTTATTCCGCTGGCAAGGCCAAACTCAAAATTTTCATTAGATTCCTGTCATATTTGTACTCAGTAAGAAAACAAAACAGGATCATGTTACCCTGTTAGTATATAGATCAAATTTTGTTGCACTGCTCCAAAACTAAGTCAGCTCAATAATCCTAGTAAAGAAATATTATTGTCTGTCCAACACCTGCGGCTGAGACCCTAAAAATTCAGTGGTTCCCAAACAACCAATTCTGGATTAACTCTCGGTCGCTAACTGAGCTTCTAAAGCCACTTGCATTTAGCTTTAGAAAGAGTTCGTACCCAAGCTGCTGTGGCAACGAATGCAGAACTAGATTCTACATTCACAGTGGAGTGAGATAGCTCTAAAGGTCGCACACAGGTCATAGACTCAGAACATATGCTTCCTGCGCTATGACTTACTAATGAGAAAAAGGGATCCATGGATTGCACTCGAGTATACTGCAACCCAGCCCTGTAATAAATGTTTCATCAGGAACGGTTTTTACTTGTAGATTTCTCCTGTCCACCAGGATGGCAGTCAAATCAATTCGGATGCTTCCAGGTTTTTATTTTTACAAGCATGACCTACGCACAAGCAGTGAATTACTGTAGATTACAGCATCCAAAGGCTACTCTTCCTGCTTTTATAAGCGACGAACATCGAGACAGAGTCAGACAAATGATGTAAGTGCTGCAATGATACTAAGGAACTTTGTCAAAAATAAATCACAATTTTAAACGTAACTACGATTTTCTACTGCGTTTTTAAAACATAGTAGTTACTTTCTTTAATCGTAGTAACTTTTTAAGCTACTACGATTTAATCGTAACTACGTTTCATAAAAAGCCGGCTGGGGCTATAAAAACTGGCACAAAAGTAAGAGTTTAACACTTGTCTGCGCTTATGTACAGAAAGTAAACGCAGAAACTATTTCAGCTGTAAGTTTTTATCACAGCACAAGGAGTCCAGTGGTCTGCTACGAAGTTTTATGGAAAAACGTAGTTTCAAGTGAATGAAATCGTAGCAGACACTAAAATGGAAACGTAACTACTAAAACGTAGAGTACGTTATAAATTTTGACAAAGTTCCTAATATTTAGTGGATAAATTGGAGGTGTAACCAGATAACAAACCGGGACACTGTACCAGTTATGTACATTCGTTTTGTTGAGCAAGCCAGTATGTAGGGTTTATAACAGGGATGGAAACTGGGTCATGGGTCACTGGGTCATGGGTCGTTTGGGTCGCCATTTTTGCTTGGGTCACTGGGTCTTGGGTCACCAATTTTCTAAACCGTTTGGGTCAGTGTGGGTCTGGGTCAAGCATCCTGTGGGTCACTTTGGGTCTGGGTCAGCAATTTTTATTGGGTCATTTTGGGTCTGGGTCACAGGGTCTTACCAAATTTCAATTCGAAGATCTGGCTTTGTTCCAATTACGTAAAACTGTCGCTACTACAAAAATTTTTCGCGCCGTCGGCGCTAATTTTAAATTGAGTTTAAATTTAAATTGCGCTGTAGTGACAATCTTAGTTTCGTTTGTTCTTTCATTGGAATTTAGTATTGCTTCTCTGAATTCAGCAGAGTTAGCTGTGCCTTGTCCGGTCATTATGTTTTCGCCGGTTCACGTAACAAAAGCTATGTACACTTCCATCGATTTTAAAATTTTAAATACTTTGCTACATCAACCAATCAGATTTTCCAAGTAAGATAACTATTACTGAAATAATGAAAATGACAAGATTGAGGAGCTATGAACCTGCAAACCAAACAAATCGGTATGTATAGGTATACCTACTACACCCAACTTCAAACATCAAGAAAGGTATGGCGTTTCAAAACCACTTTACAAAAGGATAATGTAAATTCAGGTAAGGTCGAGTTATTTTATTGGGTCATTTGGGTCTGGGTCACGGAACTTCCTGGGTCAGCTGGGTCTGGGTCACGAAAACGATTGGGTCATTTGGGTCTGGGTCACGGAATTTTCAAATTTCCTGGGTCGCCTTGGGTCTGGGTCAAATTTGCGTTTGGGTCAAGTGGGTCATGGGTCAAAAATAATGACCCAGTTTCCATCCCTGGTTTATAAGTAGCAGTATAAGGA
>JASAND010027544.1:0-14596 GCA_030248195.1 Trissonchulus latispiculum | reverse complement strand
TACATAAATGTATTTGTTAAATGTAAAGGTTTTTGCCTTTTGCCAAAAAACTCTTCAAATCAGAAGTATTGTACAGACTGGTTCCAGAGATGAAGCAAACCTCAAATGCACTACTTAGTGTATCATTGCACACCACCAGAGGGTAAGCCTAAAGTTAAGACGCAGAGTAGGATTTCCGGCATCATTTTATTGAGCAGCAGCATGTTAACGTTTCTAATAGATTTTTGTATTCTCCATTTTCAATCTTTACAGCTTCAATATCCGCTTGACATTGTTCCCCCATTCAAGTACGCCACTTTGCAGTCTGGAAACACCGAAGCAACGATTAGGGAAAATTACAAATCTATGTATCGATATATGAAGAAGTTGGACAAGCTAGATTCTACTGGGTTTATGAATACAACTGTTGAAGGGATATCTTTGGTCAAAGCTAGGTAAGCAGTCAGAGTATTTCTGTTTCAAAATATATCTTAATATACCGAAAGTGACATAGGATCACATCAATAGGCTTCGTTTGATTTAGGATCTAAGATGAATTACTGTTTAGGAAAAATCAATATGTTACAAATTCCTGTATTAAGAAACTAAATGCTGGATCTGTTGTCTAGCATACACATCTAGCTAGGTTCCGCAGACATTACTTGTGCTGGGTTGTCATCCACACTTTCGCAGAATGTCAAGATTCAATTTACACAGTTCATGCTTTGGTGTTTTAAAATTCAAAGTAACAAGCAATATTTTGTGCAAAAGGTTATGTTTTTGTCTGAGGAACATTTAGTAAACTGTAAACCTGCTGCGCAGCCAATATTATAAAATCCAAAATTTACATGCTTATTAATAGAAGAAACTAGTGCAAAACATGGTGTGAATTTGATCTTGTTTACAATTATATACCTGCTCGCTTATTCAAAGTTTCTGATATAACTCCAATTTCACGCATTTGGAATGTTGCTAATGAGCTGAGTACATAGTTCGTTCTAATAGAAAACAATTATATACATAAGTAGTCATCACTTCATCAGAAAGACGATATCCGGTTCTCGAATTGACAGAACACACACAACTTATCTACATATGCGCAGTCACAGGGATTAAAGAAAAAGTGGTCTTAGGAAACGAATTTACACACAAACTATATACACCCTATCTTAAAGCGTTGCATACACGCATTTATACAAAAATGCATCTTTAGCAACAAAATTGAGTGCAAAAGCTCGATCTGAGCAAATTTAAAAGACCTGCTGCGCTGAGGCGCAGCAAGAAAAACAATATATATTAAAAACTAATCTACCTGACCGTGGCTTCAGCTAAAAAATTTACATAAGTCTATCACCGGTAAGTGTGCTATCTGCGGTAATCCAACAAAACGTCCGAAAAACTGTTGTCTGAGGGAATGGACCAAGGATCGGAAATATTTTACGAAATGACAGATAATATTCATCAAACTTACTCACAATTTCATGGATAGTCAGATGGCTTATACGTTACAGTTGTCCGGAGAATTTGACCAACCAATCATTTAAACTAATACTAAAATGCAACCCTGAGCATTTTTTGTATATCTCATTTGCTGGATCATGCTAAGTTTGTGCACTTTCTATAATAGGTGCAGAATCACCCGGCCTTCTTATATATTTAAATTTAAAGCTTAATTTTGGATCCTTGACGGTTAACTTTCATTGGTACAAGAGATATGGGGTCTGAGACTTTGAATCCACTCAACACTCAGGCGTAAAACTGAATTGTTGTATTTTATAGTAATTTTGAAATCCGTTCTTAACAGAAAATTTAAATTTTTCGAAGTGAATTTTTTGTTTTTTTGTAGAAAAATTGATGCGTTCCTTTATGATGCCATGGCCTTGGAATATCTAGTTGGAAAGGATGAGGATTGTGAAATTTTAACCGTCGGTCGATGGTCCAGTATGACAGGATACGGATTTGGATTTCCGAAAAAGTCCAAATGGATTGATACTGTTAATAAACAGATTCTGAAATATCGCCAAAGAGGTTAATTATGATTCTTCATAGAAAATTTAAAAACTATTTTATTAGTTAGAAATTAAAAGTCGGGCAGAGAAACACCTATAGCAAGTACAGCATGAACTTTTTCAGTCCATTGAGGGTGGTGTCAGTATTATGTGGTAACCCATTATATTTTTCTACTAGATTTTAATATATACTAACTTTAATATTTAAAGGCCTCACTCTTCCTCACAATTACTAATTAAAAAGGGAAGAGATTTCTGTGTTCCTTTAGCTAGAAGGCCTAATATTTTTGGCCAGTTTGCACCTTTGATTTCGGAATTTGCGCTGCAATACCGTAGGAGAGCGTCCCTAAACTATTTTAGGTAACATCAGCAGCTAACCTTTGTATGTTTTACAGGTGAGCTTGAACGACTGGAAAACTTTTGGTTCAGCGGAGCCTGCACCGCCGGATCCAGAAATAAGAAAAGTCAATCTGATCCTTTGGGTGTAGAAAATTTCATGAGTGCTTTTGTCCTTCTGGTTGGCGGAACGGTAAATAAACAAATATATGTAACTCACTTTTAACATCTTTGCACTGGAGAAGTGGAGTATGTGAGTTTCTTCTGCGTATCGAAAGTACAGTTCCTGGTTGCCTAACTATTAAAAATGTTTGATGTTTAGGGAGTTTGCCTACTACTGCTGGGTTTAGAATTCTTATACTGTCGTTACCTTCGAAAGGGACTGAAGAAATTAGACAAGAGTGGATGGTGCGGACTCATTAGCCTGGTGAGTGGAAAAAGAAAATTATTTCTATTCTAAGGGAAAACAAAGACAGACATGGTAGTGTCGATGACATTAAACAATGTATCTCTGAAGCTATAGAAACATATCTCATGAATATTTAAAGGACACTACACTTTGCATCGAATGTCTAATTTTCAGAACAATTTGTGGCTACATGAAATTTCAACTGGTGTTGCAGCTAAATGAATCTTGACTAACATTTTATCTTGCTTATACTTTCGGATCCTTTTATCCTTCCTTTATCCTATAGGCTCTTTTTATCTTATCATCATTATTCTATGTCTTTCATCGAATAAGGGGATGTTCCTTTTAAGCCCGGTTTACATGGGCAAACTGGAGTAAACTTTTAGTTTGCTCCAGTTTGACGATTAGCTAGGGTTGGGAGCAGTTTGCCTTTGTGGACTGAGCATCAAACTGGAGCAAACAAGTTTGCTCTAGGAGCAAACTTATCAGTTCAAACAACCAATCAGAATTCAGCTAAGCCTCTTGACGTCAAACGTGACTCTTGTATTGTGTTGTGTACTGCTACCAGTCTCTAGTTGCAGTTTTTCACCATGTCGGACAGTTGGAATTTTAAAAGGGAATGTAAGCTTATCGAATTTTATTTTTTGACAGTAATGTCTGGAAGTTGTTACTGAATGATTTCGTGTAAGAACGACCGAACAAAACCTTAAAAATTTTCGCATAGAAGAATTTTGAGTTGACCAAAATTTAACATATCTCTGTTTCTCCGTTTTTACTGATCCGTTTGTCCGTTGCTCCGTTATACTGATCCGTTTGTCCGTTGCTCCGTTAGAGCATTTAAAATGAACGGGCCTTTAAAATGAAAACCTAGTCACTTGAATTTAAACATTCGCGCTTAAAGTTTGCTGCATTCTGATTGGTCAATTCTGAGTTTGCTAGCAACAGTTTGCTTCAGTTTGTCAGTCCATGTTTGCTCGTGTAAACGGGCGTGTCGTGTCGGTGGCAGTTTGACACAATCAGAACAGATCAAAGTTTGCTCCAGTTTGCCCGTGTAAACCGGGCTTTACTTTATTATTACGTGGCCTCGTGATATTGTGCTACCAAGGGTTTCAGAGCATGGCAAGGTCGCTTTCATTTCACGAGGTAGCTGAAAGAGTCCACGGAGAAGTTCATAACCAGAAGCTAAGATCCGCCAGTATTCTCTCGTAAGTATAATATGGAACAACTCTCTCGTATTCCAAAAATTAGTAATCTCGAAAATTGAAAAGCAAAATATGTTGTTGATAACATTCACTTCGCATCAATAGGTCTATAATTAATTTAGCTAAAGCCGAGATCAAGTCAGGTAAAATTCTTCCAGCGGCATACGTATTTGTGGTTTACTTCTTCTAGAAATCGTGAAGATCTACTGGAAAGAGAATTGGCTTTGGCTGAACGCAAAATCAGCAGATTGGAGAAAAGGCTTTCAGTTGACAATGATACAAAGTAGTTGATCTGACTGCTCTGAAATTACTTCAGAATAGAAAACGTCTTCTTCGAAATTAGTTTCTTTGGAACTTGCTTTGAAGACAAAAATGATTTCTCAACGGCCATTAAAGGGACGGAATTCAAGCAATTTCTTTACATTATTTAAATTCTAAGAGTATATAAACTGCTGTTCCACTACGCTGAAGCTGTTTCCTTGGTTTGCACTATAGCTTTCCAGCCGTTAGAAAAATCAACGCGAATTCGAGAAAGTTTATTTAACTATCTGCACCAGAGATGAAACCGGGTCACCGGGTCACCGGGTCAGTTCGGGTCACTATATGGACCGGGTCACCGGGTCACCGGGTCAGGAGCTCTGACCCGGTCTTGACCCGGTATTTCTGATTGGGGGAATTTTTTGCTGTTATGTCATATCTTTAAGAGTTTTTACCAGTTTTTGGCAATTGAAAACTACAATAATTCTCAAAAAACTAGCAACTGAAATATTCTTAGCTTAATCGTGTAGTGTTTTAAATGCTTGTCGCTGTAGTAGTGTCCTCATAATATTTGTAATGCCATGTCAAGCTTAGATAGGTTTGAAACTAAAATGATTGCGTTGAATCTTAACTAGAAAATGAATATTACATGGGCCATGAGAGTCTGAAATTTTTAGTTTAAAATCTAAAATTCTCCATGCTCCATCTACTGTAAGTGATTCTTCGCTGATGCTAATCATTTTTGGAGAATTCTGTGTGTTTCAAATCTCGGTAAGAAGAAAAATGACAGCAAAACAAGGTTTACAGATTGTGAGTTTTGCTCTGCATTTTTTGCAATTGTTATGGCTTACTATCTTTAGGAATTAATGGACTTGTGATTGATTTTATTCATAGAATATATTGTCTGAATCCTAGCCATAAGCAAGAATATTTCATCTCCGCTGAGTGAAACCTCAACTCAACCATACAACTAAATAAAATATTTTACTAAAATATATGATAAAACACAAAAGTGCTAGTGTTAAGCTCTATAATTGGAATTAGATGGTGTGATGGCTTTGGCAAAATATTCTGTTCCAATTTGTTTGATTCAAAAATCTATGAAGTTTACTTCACATTATATTGAATCCGAAATCGTGTAAAGCAGTTTTGATTTTTTCCGGCTTACTTACAATATTTTCATACTTTCCAACGTACTTTAAAGAAAGCAAAAATTTTGCCCAACTTCTTAGTTTAGACGCCAAAAATGTATAAAAAGATTAAATACCACTCGCCGCACCCTAATATATGTATTTTTAATTTTTCAGAGCTTACACCTGAATTTTCAGAAATACCGGGTCACCGGGTCACCGGGTCACCGGGTCAGGGGTCGACCGGGTCACCGGGTCACCGGGTCAGCAAATAGTGACCCGGTTTCATCTCTGATCTGCACCAAGTCTAGCAAATTTTTTGAAGCATAAAGAGCGGCTAGATAGATATATCAAATTATAACTACATGATAACACAAAATGAAATTTTAGCTTTGAAGTTCAATGTTTAATTAAAGCGTTGCTCGGTCTATCGAAATAGTCATTTGTTTTATTCTTATGTAACTTTTTAGAGAAGAACCCGGTAACAATACCCCGGGTGGATCCATGGTTCGCAGAAGGTTCCTTGAAGGAAATTACTACTACGAGCCAGTTCAGCGTCAAGCTGAAAGAGAAAGCACTATATAACTGGTTCTACGATAACACTGTCACGCTCTTCCATCATCAAAACTGTGCGAAGATTAAATTTGTGTTGCAGAACTGAATTTCTGAATTTCTTTTCTAAAAACTTCAGTGACGGAATAAACGTGTGTCCAATGCATGCACATGTCAATTCTGAGACTGTTAGGTAAAATTGATAACCCTAATATGGAAGTTCACCCGAGGGTTTGGTGGTGCAATGGTCGGCACTTCAAACTACAGTGCAGGGTTAATCCTTTACCTTCCAGCATAACCTGGGTGGAACTTCCCTCTTTCCAACTCTCTAGTAGGTCCTTGTGTTAAGGGTACATGGCTTACCCTCTGTCTTCTTGTTACACCAGCACTTGAGGTGCTAAGACATTTTTGATCGTTTAGATCCTTAACTTCAGTTGGATGTGTAGGAGCAGTGTCAGGTTCAAAAAGTTTGACTCCTAGTGTAGGACGTAAATAAATAGTGTTGCCACGTTAGAAAAAAATCAGGGCCGAGCCAGACCCAGCCCAGACCCGGCCCTAAGCCCGAGCCCAAAACAGGCTTGAGGCCCGGCACGTATTTCGAGCCCGAAACAGGCCCAGGCCGGCCGGAATGACCGAAATTAGTAAAAAGATTTACATTAATATTTTTCAGTTCACTTGAATGGGAAAGCTTCCAGTTTCAAAGATTCTCAGTAACAAATTCATGTTTTCTATCCATGATATATATATATATATATATATATATATATATATATATATATATATATATATATATATATATATATATATATATATATATATATATATATATATATATATATATATATCAAGTCTTCCTTTGTCCTGGAAACGGGCCGAAAAAATCCAGGCCGGGCCTGAAAAATATCCGGGCCTGGCCCGTGGCCGGGCCGATCTGATCAAATCTGGATCCGGGCCTTCCGCCGATGAGAAATAAAACAAGAATATATTAGTTCAATCAGGGAAACCGATGAGGTCCTTATTCTACAACTGTGTTTAAAACAGCATTTTGTAACGTTCCCAACGTTGCGACCAGCGTCGCTTTTTACTCAATTTCGCCTATAGTGAGAGAGGAACAGACATCGGCAGGTATTAATGAAACATGAAACTAATCTAATGAAGCATTACTTCTGCGTAGTATATATTATATATGGTTATCTGATTTTCTCGATTTTCAATCAATCCTAAGATAATAGCTAACTGATATTTTTTATCCTGATAAATGATTTTTCTTGAAAGACAACAAGCAGGATCGATGGACAATTAAGTAGTAGAACTAGCTTTTGTCTGAAGGTGAGGACACTTCAATTTTCGTGAACTTTCTCTTTCGACCTACCCTTGGGGCCAGCTCTAACAATCATAATAAACTAAAATTTATTTTCTGAAATAAAACTACGTGCGCAAAACACAATATGTGCAATAAAAAGCATCATAATAAAACAATCGTTCGTACATTTACAGTATCAAATTAAAACACATTCAATGCTTCCTTGACTTCAGAAAATGCTTTGATTTGTTTTGTAATTGCGGGTTTATTTCTTATTTTTTAATCCATTAAAATGATTGAAATAACTGCCAGCTTTGGTTTTGAACCAATCGAAAACTGCAAATTTTTCTTTGAAACAGGAATCCTAAAGACCAGTAAAACAAGCTTGCAAATTCTAATCTGGATTGTACACCGATACCTGGTAAAATTCACAACCTATTTACACACAGAAACGTCCGTATAAAATACAAACAAACCAAATTTATGCAAATAAGCCCTTCTTCTTTAAGCGAGTTGATTTTCACTCGGACGAGCACAGAGGTAGCTCACAGTAAGAAGGGTCCCGTAAAAACCCGCAAAAATGTCCAAGACGATTGCTCAATATTTATAGGCCGGGGGTGGATCGGCTCCATTTATTGTGACACTGGGATAAAGTCGATTCGGGGTGTCCATTTTGACGCTTTCGTTGGCAGCTTTCATTTTCCGGTCTCTTTCTTCGGCAGGGCACCATTCCGGCGTTGGCTTCAGCAGATCTCGTAGAGGCTATAAAACAAAAGTTAAGATTACTCACTTTAAACTTAACAAAATATCTTCTCATTGAAACGATGAAAATTAACAAAGCAGTAGATTATATGAACGCCACTACAAAGTAACCTGGCTACTGTAACCTAAGTAAAACCAGCATCAAATCTCCCATATTCTCCTAAGGCTCCACAAGATTTTTAATCAGAACTTGAACATTACTGCATCAAGTATCAGATTTTGAACACAACCTTTCAATTAACGCTTCTAATAGAGTTTCCACAAATGATCAACTCTCACTGACAGGAATGTGCTTCAAAACAGCATAGCTAATAGTTTATGTCAAAATGAACTTTTATATCATGTATTGTAACTACTCCTGAGTCTAGCGGGGGAATTTTGTTGAAAACGTGATAAATTGGAAGTACAGCGAACTTGTTCCATTTGCAGATCACACACGCAGCTTTATCTACAGCTAACGTCAACTCATAAACTATGGATAGACAAGTAAATTGTGGGCACAAGTTGATCCAGACCTTTCCATTCATTTTGTAGTATACAAGCATGATTATGGCAAAGATTGGAATGCATAAAATGGATAAGAGTGACAGCATCCATCCTATTCCTTCGGCCAACGGGGTGAAGACGTAACCACGATAGCTGCTCTTCTTGTAGTCAACAAAACTTGATATCAATATAAACTGAAACAAGCAACATTAAGTTGTAGCAAAATAGCAAGAACTTAGGTACTCTGGTAGATCCAAGAACAATTTTGTGAATGCTATATTTAAGTTCTTATGAGCTTGGGTACAGGGTACTTGTACAGGTACTGGTACAGGTACTTGTATACTAAACAGGAGTTGATCTAGCCCAACGTACTAAATAAACTAAAAACAAACTAAATGTGTTCAATTATTATAGCATCAGTCTAAACTTTTTGGAGCACGTAAGGGTATTACATCATTAAGTTCTTCTTTCCAATAAAGCCAATAAAATCGTACGTACTAGGAGAAACAGGGGAGTCAAGACAAGCCATGTAATTCGCCAGTACCAATTTGGTTCAAAACCAATCATCGCCGCGATATCTTTCAAAAACCTTTTCAGACCTAAAAATGAAAAGCGACACTGCACAGTGACAACAAAACCTGGCGCAAAGAAACTGAATGCAAATATTGGTGCTGGAAATCAGGTTATTAATTTTTAATCAGTTTCCTATGTATGAACCTGCTAACCTTTCTCTTTGCTTATTTTAGTCTGCAGTAGAGATGAGCTCGCAGGCCGGGCCGACATGCAACGGCGTGGCCGGCCGAGAAAGTTTGTAGCTATGGGCAGGAGCTACAAATGCGCACTATGGGCCGGGTCGGTCGGAACGACTCTGAGGGCCTTTTCAAGAAAGGGTAGGGTAGAGTAGAGTAGAATGGAGTAGAGTAGAGTTAAAATTAACTCTTTTCATGAAAGCACAGAGTTAATTTTAACTCTGCGTGTTCTAACTCTCTTTAACCCTGCAGGGTTATAAGCTGTAGAGTTAAAAGGAGTTAAAAATGACAGTTAAAATTGACCCCATGGTTTCATGAACAGAGCTAATTTTAACTCTGCTTAACCTGCGTGTTTTGCCCGGGGTTATATTTCAGCAGAAAATGCCCAGTAAGATTTAAATAGAGTTAAATTTTACCCTTTCGTGAAAAGGGTGGAGTTAAAATTAACTCCACATGTTTGTAAGTCTGCACGCGATTCTTCAAAAGGGCAGAGTTAAAGCGAGTTAATTTTAACTCTTTTCATGAATCCACGCGAAGTTAAAATTTTTAACGCTCTCTGACTCGCAGGGTTAAAATTAACTCATTTAACTCTTTCTTGAAAAGGATCGAGTTAATTATAACTCTACTCTACCCATTCTTGAAAAGGCCCTAAGAAAATGTTGCGAAAGCAATAAAAATAGGTAAAATTTAAGCATTCTGGTTATTTTAGAGCAAAAACTAACATTTTTTAGTATATATATAACGTTTCCATGCTGTATTGTGGCCTTTGAAATAATATTGTTAGTAAAACTTTAACAATTTCGTATTGACGGGCCGGGCCGGGCCAAATTTTGTCAGCTTTCGGGCCGGAGCGCACGAAATAATTTTGCCAGAGGGCCGTGCTGGTTTGGGCCGTGGACGACTTTGGAGAGGGCGCTTGAGTCTGCTTGAGATGGGGTTTGATCTAAGCATTGCCCCTAAAGTTATGGAAGAAATCCTGCTAGAACTAAATCAAGTTATTGCTTGCGCAAGCAACACCTGCAGAGACCATAGCATCTGTGAATTCAGCGAAACACGTGCTCAATGTAACCAAGAGTATAATATAGGTGTGTGCCACTAGTCACACGCTCTGTTATCAGAGCAAAAACTACGGTCTGCTCCCTAACGTCCACCCCCTCCCCCGCAAATTAGACCCTTCCGTTCAAAGAATTTTGTGAGCTATGTTTGTGTTCTAAAGCTCAAAGCAGGCACAAAATTCGCACACGCACTGCTTGTGTTTTCGAGCTAAAGTACATAAACACAGAGCGATTGAGCGTACCTCCGTTTCGACTAGGTACTGATTTGCGGGGCGGGGGTCACTAGGGTCTGATTTGCGGGGGGGGGGGGCGTTAGCGAGCAGAGCATAGTTTTTGCTCGGATAACATAGAGTGTGCCTAGTGGCACACTCTTGTTATGTACTCTTGATGTAACCAATCACACAACACAATCAAATTAATATTAACTCTCAATTTTATTAACAAAGAAAATTTTCTACTTACCATACACATACATTACAACAACAATTTCTGACATTGCAATAATGATCAGACAGTAGCCAGCAGAATAATCGTTGATCAGAGTGAACACATAAAATCCTCCCTAAAATTCACAATCAAAATCACAGACTATAACCGTTAGATCTTGAAGGACCCTCAAAGAAGGTTACTTGGGAGGATATTCTAGGAGGGAGTTAGGAAACCTCCTGAATCCATTTCAAAAGATTTCTGCCAAGTTTAGCTTTCGCGTCCCCCAAACTTAGAAGGAAGAGAAAATTTTCCTGAGAGGTGAGGACAATTTTTGCTGTTCCAGATTATTGTTCCTATTCACCACCACGGCCACCCGGTGTTTGGAGTTTTGTCGCTTACAAAAACGATATTTTCTGCTCTCATTCATCCAATTCTAGCAGATAGCAAATTGTGATTTACTTACCCTGGTGCAGAGAGGCAGCCCCACAATGAACATGAAAATACAGGTTCCAGCGATTACAAAATGTTTCCACTTTCTTAGAACTGGAAATTGGTCCAAAAAGGCAGTCGTTACGGTTTCTACCATGGCAAACTGAAATAGTAAAAGTGGTAAAAAGTAAAGTAAAAATAGTAAAAATAATGTTACAAATTTGAGAGAGGATTTAAATGCTAAAATAAAAGATTTAAATATTTTAAATACTGTATTTGTTTTTTCATATTATTTTGTTAATTTTTAGGTATTTTTACTTATAGCTGCTTTGTTTTCATCGAATCTCGATAACTAACCCTAGTAGGTGTCAAGAAAGTGAAAGTAATGGCCAAGTCGGTAGAAGTTTTAATTTTTCGAGTCTTTATCATTGGTTACAGTGCTGACAGCGCGAAATACAGCTTTATTTTCGCTAACATGAGCAGAATTTCGTACCTGACTGTCCAGCCCAAGTGTCACAAGCATGAAGAAGAAAAGGAGAGACCAGACGGGCCCAACAGGCATTCTGGTCAAAGCTTCTGGATAAATGATAAAGGCTAAACCCGGACCTATAACATGCACAAATAAATAGAAATATATTTGAGTCGCAGAAATTCGGCGGGAATAAAAGTAGTTTTTCCATAGGAGCTTTCGGCAAGTTAATATATACTTTCACAAACACAAGGAATTTTCCTGAACAGCAGAAAAGAAAATAAAGCTAACCTGAAGTTGTGACATTTGCCACCGGGACTCCGAGATCCTCTGCCATAAAACCAACAATGGAGAATATAACAAAACCCGCAAACACGCTGGTAAGGCAGTTTCCAATAGCTACCAGTAATGCGTCCCTGCAATGTTTAAAAACAGGCTTAAATAAACATTAAAATAAATAAATAAATAAACATTAGAATAAAATATAGTAAACCTAACTGCAAAATCAAGAAGTTCCACTTTTCAACCGACTCGCAGTCTCGGAGACTTCGACATTTCAATCGGAAATTGGTGATTTTATATTCAAAAAGATTCTCTCAGGGCCTTTGTAAAAATTAGCATACAATTTCAACAAAAAAGTCTTAGTAGTCACATACTTGATTCTAGGCACTTTGTTTAAATTACTTCACTTATATCTTATACAAATACATACTATACCTGTAACAATTATTGTTAAATTTGTTGTAACTCGACATGGTTATGAGACCACCGAAAGCAGGACCTAAGGAATAGAATATCTGAGTTGCTGCATCCTTCCATACCTGAAATACAAAAAACAGACACTGAAAATACTGGGTAATGACATTGTTAGATCCATTATTACCGTAGGCTAACACGCGAAAGGGGCTTCTTACCAGTTCCTAGCAGTCTGGACAAGGGGTAACAAAAATTAAGCATAAGGATTTGCAGAAGTGGCAGAAAAGCTGGTTTTATAAAAAAATTCAAAAGCTAATTCTTGATTTTCTTAGATTGCCACATGCCAAATGCCTTTCTAAGGAGCGGTGCTTAGAGATCTGATGGACTTTAAAATACTTTGGAACTTCAGAAAAACTTATTAACCTGCATGTCTGCCAGTCGATTGAAGTCAGGCTTTATGTAGAATAAAATTCCTTTGGCAGCACCTTTCAGAGTAGCACCACGAATCAACAAAATCACAAGGACAACATAGGGAAAGGTGGCGGTGAAATAAACTACCTAAAATCAAGATATAAAACTGCTATTAACAAAACAAAGCAATTGCTGCAAAATAACTGCAACAATAACAAACAAAATAGTACAGAAAACTGCCACCAGCCTGCCTTATTAATTTTTCACAACAACAGAAGGGCATTATTTTCTTATTCAATTTCTTATTTATTTCTTTACCTCCACATATGTACATATTCAATTCTTATTTCGTCAATTTCTTTAATTCAGCCACACTACACTTAGAAATAGCGTTCTGCTTCAATAGCAGAATCTGCTCCTCCAAAAAATCTAAGCTGGTGTTCAAAGACTTAAGTTTAGTAACCTTGCCCGTAGATTGTACACCCTTGATAAGACACAGGAAAACAATGAGCCAGGCACCCAGAAGGCACAAAACAAGCTTCCACGAAAGGCCGTTGAGATTCTCAAACGAGTCACTGATTTCCAAAACATAATTGCTAAAATATAGAATAGAAAATGTCACACCTAAATATATAGTCACCCCTCCCTACACAGCATAAAAAAGCCAAACAAACTAAAAATCGAAATGTGAACGATGTCACTTCCTCCAGGCCTCGGTTTCTCTATGCCGTTTCAAAAAATGTGTCACGACAGTTTTGGAGCGAATTCAAACTTAAGCTTGATTCGATTAAGCTTAATCGGTAGAGCGTTGGCCTAGATAGCCAAAGGTTGTGGGTTCGATCCCCACCTCAAACCCAAATTTTTCGAGTCAGAGGTGCTGTACTGACATTCTTCTTTCTTTCGTTTATAATATTGTATTATCATCAATCAGTTTCAAAATTCCTTAAAGAATCGCAGAGCGCCTGGAAATGTGTCTTACTGAAAATATTCGTCAGAAGGGCTCTTGAGGCTAGTCGAGGAATCGTTCATGTAGTCGGTAAAATTATCGAGGGCATAATTGATGACATTCATGTCGGTGAACGAGGCATTCCAACAGGACTTGTTGAAGTATCTGGCACCTTCTCCGAAAGATTCTGCACAAATTTCATCTTCCCGTTTCGAATAACAGACTGAAACAGAAGAAATATTGGAGCAAGAGAAACAGAACTCTACATTCTTGTGAGTCTAAACAATTAACTATCAGCGTCAAATAGATGGAGTCACTTGATTCCAACGTTTGCAAAGCTTTGGAACTTGCTAAGTCACTTTATATCAACTACTGTGGTCTAGTGTTTGAGGCCGGCCGGCTGCCGGCCGGCCGATCGCCGGCCGGCCGGCCGGCGGCCGGTGAGCCCGTAGGCCGGCCGGTAGCCGGCCGGCCGGCCGGCGACCGGCCTAAAGCAATTTGCAGTTATACAAATTGTGGGTTATACAGGTGTCAGGCTGGAGTTAGATTTGTCAGGCTGAAATTTTGAGGTTTCTATCTTCCTGTTTTCCTCCCAGTCTCATTGCTCAGTGTTTGTCTGTCGCAGTGGCGAGTTTGCATGAACTTAATTTGTGCTGTCTTCCAAATCCGGATTATGCAGAACGCGCTGTGGACGTAAGGCAACAAAACCAGCTTGTCAAATTGCATTAATGTCAAATGATTGCACAACTAGTTATAAATTAATCTCAATTTTTGTGACGTTTGTATGAAACTTTTTTCCGAGTTTCACGAAACTGTCCAGATGTGTTATCCTGGAAGAGACCGTTGGGAATTTTCCATAAAAATGATTTATGAGCGGTTTTTCAGTTACAGTTGGAAAGTGTTGGATATGTTTGGAAAAATTTAGTTGCTTTTAACCGGAACTGCTCACAAAACTTGTTGATTTTAAACTAATTAATACAGAAACA
>JASAND010027543.1:0-27567 GCA_030248195.1 Trissonchulus latispiculum | reverse complement strand
CCAGCTTTCAGTGGTATCCAAACGGACCTATAGATGGCTCAGTTGAACAAGGGATGTATGGTGCGGCCAGTGGCGCCGTGCTTGGCGGTGGCACGGGGAGAGAAGTGGGACACAAAATCCTGGGACGGCTGGGCGGTGCGGTTGGAGGGGGAGTTGGAACCATTCTGGGCACTGCTGGCGGAGGGGTTATTGGATCTGTTTCCGGAACGCTGGACGAAACGGGACTAACCCAAAACAGAGGATCCGTGCTGCCAATCGGGCTTGGAAGACGTCGCTAGAATTGCGTTGAACTTTTTGCTAGAAATAAGTTCAGCTATGCAGCATTTAGAGTGAAGAAATTGGCTCAAAATAAAGAATTGACTTTGTTATTTGGGAAAGTTAGTAGTAAAGGTTTTGCTTCAGCAGTAGCTGTTTTTTACTCTGAGGTAGCCTTTTTGCTACATTGTTATTTACGTTTGCATAAGTACAGCTGACATTAAATTTCAGTTAACTTTTCTTTCATTTATTTCTCGAAAAATTTTCTTTTCATTTTCTTTCATTTAAATGTATGCGTCAAATATTACTGGCAATAATGACAGCTACTCATCTTCTGTGGCAGTTGGCTGACGAAACCTTAATTGCCGACTTTGAAGAAACGCAGCTGTTAATTTGTGCTTGTGGTAGTCTAGTGGTAAAGAGTTGGGTAAAGGTCAGTTTCAAACAATGAGAGCGTATCAGCTGGCAGAATGTTATGAAAGCAATAAAATGAAGGTTTCTTTTTCTTTTCTTGAAATTCAGAGCTTCTTTCTTTAAATTTCATTTTTCTTTAACTGAAATAAAATGTTAGCTGTATTTTTCCAACTTTCTACACTACAGTTTGGGAACGAATTCAAACCAAGATGATGTAGTAATGGAAACAAAAAAATTACACTGAAAAATACAACGTCTGACCCCAAAACTTTGCTTCATCAACTAGTCGGGTATTATTTCATGATTCAAAGTAGTTTGTGTTAGTGTAAGTTCTCGATGTGCTATGACAGTTCAAATAATCTTAGTTTTATGCGTCTGCTAAAACAACTTTGGCACACGATGCTATTGACACTGGTAATGCTTTTGAATCAGCAATAAAAAGCACACCACTTCTCCTTATCCTAATCTGGTAACTACTTAATTAAAATAAATTACCGTTATCTAAGCGTGTATATGGTAAGGTTTGTGCAACTGAAATGACTGAGAAGCAGTCAATTTTGCCTGTCGAGCCAATGCCTTTTTTATCTACAATTTTCTTCAAACCAAGCGGGTTGTTTCGACGGCTATTGGGCGATCCAAATGCGTGTTCATGGCTTGCCAGGATGCAACAGGAAGCTGAGTGATTTCAGAAAGCTGCAAAATATTTTTAATATTTTTATATGTATTAATGTTAATATTAATATTAATTAATTAGTATTAATATTAATATTAATATTAATATAATTATATTAATAATATATATAATTAATATATAATTAATTAATATTAATATGTTCCGGGTAGAATCAGTCATGCTGAGTATTTTCGTTTTGGGACAACCTGTGAAACTGCCTCCTCCGTACAGTAGTGCTCAGTTTAACCTCAAAGGAAAATGTCGCCCAAAATAGTAACATGATTAGCACAGAGTACGGACGATGCTTAGTATAATACTGATTCTACCTGTAAAATGGAAATTCCTAATGTTTTGAAATTTTAAAGTTTTTAAATATTGAAAGCATGAATTTTAGTCTTTTAAAATCACTAGCCTTAGGTAGCAATATAGCATCCTTCAAACCAGGAAACCGTCTGGTACACCCCCATAACTATCAAAACAACCAGTTTAGTCTGAGATGGGGTTTGTGGTAAAGATCCGCTGTTCTGTATGGTAGATAGGTATCCCATTAACGCAGGACTAGGAATTAGGTAGGACGTCACAAATTCCCAATCTCAGTAAGATTTAAGGAAGGATTTAAAGTCACGCGAAGGCAATCGTAAAGCGAATTAGCAAAATCGTAGATGTGATTAACTTAATCCCAGATCCGCCAGGATACTCACAAACTGAAGCGTCCGATTATGAGAAAATTAAAGCTGTGAATATATATCGGATTAGTTGATAAGTAGGATTTCAGTGTTTTTGAGCTCGGCTTGTTTACAATCAAATTTTCCGCTAAAGCGACTTTTCTAAATGATGATTTTTAGCTGCTTATGTCTAATTTCTAGCCATTTCATTCCTAATCCGATTATCGAAATGTACAGAGGATTAAATCGGGTGCAATCAATAGATAAGTAAGATTTCTACGAAAAAAGAGTCATTATTTCAAGTTATTCCTTCAATCATGAAGTGTTCCGTAGTTTTCTTCTTCCTTTTACTTCTGATATCTCCATCATTTGGATTTTCGGGAAATCTGTTTCAAGAGATCGATCTGCCCGGAAATCGAAAGATGCTGAAGATTTGTGATCCGGGCTGTTTTGGCAAATTCACGAGAGTGCAGCGACGCAGCTATCTGATCTGGGGTCGCCGCCTGCCGAAGCGATGTTGCAAAAAGTTTCTGATACAACTTGCGTGAAGGGCAGAATTTACAGAAAGAAAAATAAAATCTAAGATTGTAATCTGACAGTTTTAATACTGTTTGTCGTAGTTTGTCGCTTTTTGGGCTAGCCTGGTAATTTCTTTGTGCTTTAAAATAGTCATTTCGATTTTGCCTTTATTTTATTGCTAATAGTTTCCTATAATTTCTTTATATTTATATAGCTTAATAGGAAGTTTAATATAGTTTAATATATATAGTTAAATTAGGTGATCGGCCCATTTCTGAAAACAGTTCATGTATGTGCTTGGGGTTTCACCCCTGACCTGGAGCTCAAGACCTGACACTCACCCACCCCCTGCTTCTGATTTTTCCGGTAATTTTGGCAAAAATCCGAAAAAATGCGGTTTTCCAGCTACCTTTCTGTTTTTCAGACATCCAAACAGCGTAAATTTTTCAATCAGATTAGAGATTTACCATTATCCGGTAATAAGATGCCTTTTCTTAATTTCACCTGACTATATACTTTCTAAAAAACTCAGTACAGAAGTAAACCTTTGATTGGAAGATCAAAAACAGACTGAAACGCTTGATGTGAAATCCTATATTTGTCGCGATCTCGCACTGTATTAAAAAGTACCGTTTCATTCTGATTATTTCAACGGACGATAGCTGTATGTCTTCTTGATCCCCCATACTTTTCACTCGAGTTTTAGTCTGAAGTAGACAAGAAAAAACTTAGAAGTTGTTCAAACAAGACAAGATAAAGCTAGGGACAAGGAAAGGATAATAATTATACTTTAATTATACTATTATCTATAATACTACTACTGCTACTACTACTATTTATTACTTAAATAAGAAAAAAGGAAACACGAGTTAAACAAAGGAAAACTCAATCAAATAAACATAATGCCTGCATGATGCCAGCCAATAGAGAGCAAATATAGAATAAGGAGAAAATAAACTAGAGGTAAGCTAAAGACCAACATGGTTCGTGTGGTAGACCAGAAAACGTATGGAATTAGAAAATGAGGGGTGATTCTTCCGTATACGCACACAGACACATGTTTTCTAAAATTCGCAAAACTTAACTGATTGAGCTCAAATTTGGCATTTTAACAAAATTTCTTAACCCCCATTTACAGCTTTACAGTGAAATCGCAGATAAAAACTTTTTGGTTCCCCCCTGGTTCCCCCTTAAAAAATTACGAATTATTTAATTTTTCCAAACATTTTAAAGTTTTGTTACAGATCAATCAGAAATGTACTAAAATTCACTCATTCCATATTTTTTGTTTTGTTTTGTTTTCAAATGTTTGCTAATTTTAGACACAAGTGTTCGTAGGGAAGAATCACTCTTACGGACACTTCTTGTTTTTCTTGTTTTATTCTAGTTTCTGTTGCAAATGTTAACGTGGAATTCTAGTCTCACATTTTCGAAGTATATATTGTGATACATTTTCCAACAATTTGACATGAACAGAAAAATCAGTTTCCTGACCAGGGAAAACGTGAATAGCTTAGGTGGTGGTGCTCTGTCCCAAAAGTCCAAATTTTCGGACCCGACCCGGACCCGGATGTAAAAAGCGTGCCCTTTTGCACATCAACGATAAATGAAACAAATTTTTTAATTTCACTATTAGACTGCTACTACTTAAGTATAAAAGTATTTCTATACTTATAGAGTATACCCGGACTAATTTTTTAGTTTTACAATGTTATATAATAGTTCTTGTAATAATTAGTGTGCAGAATTAGGATATCGGACAGATACCGTTTTCAGCAATTGGGGCGGACTGGGAAGAATTCCGCTTTCACCCTCCTCTTTCTGTAGCGCTTCTACCAGGGCTGACGGGTCAGGAAGAAACCGAGGACAAGCCCGTACGGGAGGCGTCAGGCACCCTTGTACCTACGAGACCAGGACCTAGAAGAGAGAAGGAAAGAGGGAGATTCAGCTTTTCACTCACCATTGAAAGTAAAGAATTGGCCCAGCCGGGTTTCGAACCACGGCCCTTCTGACTCCGGAGCAGACATGCTAACCAACTACACCACAGGGCCATCAGCTGAACTCCCATTACAGGCTTATCAATAGTTCCGTCCACTTTCATAAGGCAGAATTTCATTAGTCAGAATTTCATTAGTCAGAATTTCGTAAGTCAGAATTTTATGTTTCTAGTTTCTTCAAAATTTTGCACGTTGTTGTACAGTCTTAGGGCCTTTCCCGATAAAGTAGGGGAGAGAGTACAGAAAAGCAGAGCTAAAATCAACTCTTTTGTAGCTCTTAACTCTTCCCCACAAAGAACATTGATGATTTGCGCCATACCAAGAGTACATAATCCAACAGTATTACGTACTCTTGGCCATTCTGATTCTTTTAGAATTCGAACGAAACAGCATATCTTCATTTCCTGTCTATAAAATGTAGGTAGGTGTACGCGGAACCAACCCAGTTGTTAGGGAACCCTTTTGAAAAGAAAGTTGCTCGTTGCTGGTGGTTGAGCCAAGACACATATATTTGTGTCGACTAGAAATCATTTTATAAAATTATCATCAAGATCAGCCATCTTGTTACACTTTGCGCCAGGAAGAACAGTGCTTTTTTGTAAAATTCTGACAAACGAAATTCTGACTAATGAAATTCTGACTAATGAAATTCTGACTTATGAAATTCTGACAAATGAAAGTTCAACTTATATAATTTCAAAAATTTTGACTAATGAAAGTTTCAAAAGTTAGTTTCTGACTAATGAAATTCTGACATATGAAATTCTGACTACTGAAGATAAACCAATATTTCCTATGCCTGCTTCCCTTACATTTCTCTTTTAAAATATTGATGAAAACAGAAGTGAAGAATCATTCGCTATGACCTATCTGAAATTGCATTCATCGTCTTAACTTCTTATAAAGGAACAAAGATTATTGTCCAAATATATATAGAGAAAAGTAGTTTTGCACAAACATTTGTTCAAAATTATAACCGCAATTTTTGAACTGAAACAACAAAGACTTGCCAATGTTCAATATGGCCTATCCATGTACTAGATCGGCAACAATTAATGTTTCCAAATCCTTAAATGTGTCGAAATTTGGGTGGTTATTATTGTTCTTGGACCCAAACCTGGACCCAGGCCCGCGGGTACCCGGACCCGGAGCAAACTCTGAGTCCTGGTAGGATTGTTTAGCTTTTTTGCGGGCAAACTTTTACTGTACAGTAATTGGTTCCACTTCAGCTGACAAAACTTTTAATCCTATTGGAGAGAATTTTAATTTTGACCAAAAATTCGTATTTTTGAGTAATCTTTCGTTCTGTTCAAATTAGGTAGTTTTTAATTATTTTTTCATAATTTATAGGAATAGACACTAACTAATTCATCAGAGGAAATTAAAGGTTTTGCATTTCTTCTTTTCAGTATTGGACCAGGGCGTTTTCGGTCAACGGACCCCTTGGAGCACTTGACCAGTCGACTTTGGTCATAAACTGCGCATTTAATGATTAGCTTTCCAAGAAATTACAACCTTCAACTAATCACTTAAAATACTTAGCATTGGCTAAAATTCGTGAACACCAAACAGGCTATGGTCAAGGTGCATAATTTCACAATATATAAGACGAAGAGTAAGCCACTAGAGGGCTTCTGTTCTTGGCATTGCGTAACGGTGCTCCGACCACAATACGCGAATGTTCCCCCGTTTGGTGGAGGGGGGGTAGCAGAAAAGAGGTTCCCGTTTGGTGGGGGGTAGCCAACAGCCAATCGGATTGCAGAGACCCCTCCCGTTTGGTGGGGGGTAGCCAACAGCCAATCGGATTGCAGAGACCCCTCCCGTTTGGTGGGGGGTAGCCAACAGCCAATCGGATTGCAGAGACCCCTCCCGTTTGGTGGGGGGTAGCCAACAGCCAATCGGATTGCAGAGACCCCTCCCGTTTGGTGGGGGGTAGCCAACAGCCAATCGGATTGCAGAGACCCCTCCCGTTTGGTGGGGGGGGGGGAGGGGTAGAGCAGAAGATAATACGGTAGTTTTTGTTCTATTCGAAAATCGGTCTCCGTTTGGTGGGGGGGGTGTAAGCAAAAGAAGTCCCCGTTTGGAGGGGGGTCGCCAACAGCCAATCAGATTCAGGCATTCCTAGCCTGACTTAGCGACCTCCCCCAAACGGGGACCAGCTTTTGCCTACCCCACACCAAACGGGGACCTCTTTTTGCTATCCCCCACCAAACGGGGAGGGGGTATGCTTTTCTTCCACCCCCCCCCCAACAAAAGGGGGGAGCATTCGCGCATTCTGGTCGGAACACCGTTACGCAATGTCAAGAAGAGAAGCCCTCTAGTGGCTTACTCTTCTTCTATAATATGGGAGGAATTAATTATGGACTCTTGCAATGGTGCTTCTGTGATAAGCCTTTAAACCTGGAAAATTTAACCCATGTAGACCCTGCTCAAAGCAAAGCTAGACCTCATTACCTAATGTGAATATTAATCTATGAGCAGTAACTGTTGGTGCGTACCAAAGCTACTGAATTGTTCAAGAAACATTAAAATAATACTGCTAAAAATGCTAACATGGGCCCTATTTCTTTAAAGATTAAACGGATTAGATTAAAATCAATCCGCATTAAAGAAATAGCACCTCGGATTGAACGGATTAAAATTTAATCCAGCGGGTTAAACGTGTTAAACGGATTAAATTTAATCCTATTTTTTTAATGCACCTAGGATTAAAATTTAAATCTAATCCTGTTTCTTTATTCACACTTCGGATTAAAAACTCAACGAGTTAATTTTAATCCGACCTGCTAATCGCTGTTTCTTTAATGATTAATTTTAATCCGTTTAATTCTCCGCCTGCATTTTCAACTAACTTTTAAGCAGCTACGCGGATTAAACGGATTAAAAGTTGGCGGATTAAAATTTTTAATCGCTGTTTCTTTAATGGCGGATAAATGAATTAAAATCAACTCGTTTAATCCGCGGATTAAAAATGGTCGGATTAAACGAGTTAATTTTAGTCCTTTTAATCCGTTTAATCCTGCATTAAGGAAACAAAAATTATAATTTTAATCCGGCTGATTTTTAATCCGTTTAATCCGACCATTTTAATCTTTAAAGAAATAGGCCCATGGTCTTCTGAAGTATTTGTTCAATTTGAGATGAAATTCAGCAATGCATCTATAACATCTGCATAATGCTAACATCTTTAGGTAAAAGTGGACAAACCTTCAACCAATGCCATTTTAGTATGGAAAGCATTATGTCGTTTACCACTACTGCCTGCTGATCTGGGCGTTTCATCTACTTAATGTCTAATAAGAAGTCAAGCATTAATATGATGATTATACTAGGATTTGCAAAATGTTTGGATGAAAAACAAATTCACAGAGATGGCAACGGGTCGACGACAGCTGCTAATCTTCCTGCATGCGATTCGTCGCGGGATTAAATGATATCGAAAAGAGTACAAATACGAGTATAAAGAATTAATTTCATAATTCTCCATTCCTACTACCTCAGTGGTTCTACGTTGTTCTGATTCTAAGTCTTTGTAACCTCCTACTGGAAGCCGCGAAAGTGGTAGGTTGTGTTCCAGGTCTTGGCTATTATTTCTAAGCAATCGTTATTTTATACGAAGCAATTATAGTTAAGCTGAAGCTTTAAAAATGTAGAGAATAAATTACAGGGAGGGATCTTGCCAAATCAAATCTTGTTAATTTAATTAAATCAAATCAACAATCATCATGGATTTTACTAATTTTTACATATTATATGCCTCCATATGTTCCTCCTTAAGAACAAGTCAAAATATTAGAGTTCGAAATCAAACTGTGACCGAGTCATTCAGGTTCAGATTGCAATTAATTCAAAGCCGGATGCCAGGCTTGTTGAGTTGTCGCTAAACGTAGTCAATGGGGCACTTAACTGAAAGATATCGGCATGAGAAATCCGATTATCCTTGTGACAAGTCTGAAAAGCATTTTCATGAAGTTCTTCCAATTAGAGAAGAAAGTTTGTGGCATTTGATTCTCGCCACATTCCAGCAACCCTACGGTCGTTGGAACGAGGCCACGAGACAACAAAGCTTTCTCGGCTTTCTAGCCCACCCAGCAATCCATCCTTAACTGGCACGCAGATAGAAATATAACAGGAGTCTGTGTAGCCCGACAGCGGTCTCCTCATCCATAGATGTAGGTCGCCATGTGAGGTGATACTCCTGGCTCGGCGGCTGGGAATCTGAAGATGAGCAGAAGCGCTCGAAGTATACTGTGGCAGGACGTAGACATCTCTAGAGGCAAATATTTACCTTCACTTTTCAGAATTTATTTAAAACTATTAAATTATATTTTTAAATTTTCAGAATCATGCTGTTCTTGGCTGTTGTCCTGGTTTCGCTGATTGGTAAGCCTGCTGATACATTTATTAGGAGTAAAGACAAAAACCTTACTCACCAGATTTCCGGTCTGATCCCACCTTCAATTGAACATATTCTTTCGCTCAATTCCGTGTCACTTAAGGTGCTGGTTCGGGTATTTGCAGCAAATTTTGAAAGACTGTATTTTGCTCAATTCTTGGAATTCAACGATAATTTTTATATCATTTTAAAGCTTAGAATGTGCTTGTTACAGCTAGGTAGGGTATACCTGTCTCATTTCAACTCTTCGACTTGAACGTGCGATAACAAGAAAACAATTTTTGAACATGGATTCATTGAAATGTGGAAAAGTTAAAGAAAAGCGACAAGTTCCGGCTTCAAAAGAAACGTCTTCCCGAGGGCTATTTTTTCTGAAATCTTTCACAAATCAGGTAAACCCAAGATTTTGAGAAAACTGTACATTTTGTCTGATTTTCGTCAAAAATTTCAAGTTTGGATGCTTATTTCTCTCGAACAGAAAGACAGAACGCGAAACCATGAAAAATGGCCATCGGCAATTATCCCAAAACTGCTTGTCTAAAGCCGTTTTCTAATTGGTTGCATGAGTTGAGAGAAATCCGTGTACAAAACAATTTGGTTGCGATTTTTAAAATTTCACATTTTTGCTGCTGCACGTAGGCACAGATGCCGCAGAGAGCTCTCCGTTGGGCATAACATGTGCTTTAGGACTACAATTATGGGCAATACTTGACCGACGGACCAGCGCTCTTGAAACTGTCGAAATCTTGCAATATTCGATGTTTCGAAAAATGGCCAATTTTGGACCTCGAAAATGAATTTTCGCTGGTATCTCTTAAACCGTAAGGAGTCAAAGAATACTCCCAGGAGCAAAGTTGTGGGTCTTGGTAAGACGATTCGAAAGACTATAAGTTCGTCCATGTACATAAGGTGGCCGTCGTGCAAGTTATGGTGGATTAGAGCAAATTTCTCCAAAACTCAGATTTTCTAAAACCTTTTCTAGGCTAAATGATGTAATTGTAGCAAATTTTAATGCATTTCAGCGGCATTTGCGCTTTTAAAGCCCAAAAATATACGAACCCGAACCAGCACCTTAAGGGAGGGTAACTTTGGTCAATAATCGATAGTCACGGAGTTCACTCATTTTTACATACAATATGCCTCCATATGTTCTCAAAAACAAGACAAAATATTAGAGTTCGAAATCAAACCGTATCGAGTTATTCAGGTTCAAAGCTGGAAAACTTAGACAATTCTACTAGAGTTGGGACCGGTTCCACTAGAACCGGTTGGAACCGGAACCGGAACCGGAACCGGAACCGAACCGGAAGGAATTTTAGAACCGGAACCGGAACCGGAACCGGAACCGGAACCGGAACCGGTGGAATTTGGAACCGGCCGGTTCCACTCTTAAAAATTGGGTTTGAACTGATTTTTTGCAGGAGTTTAAATTTTGCAAAAGCTAGATTTTGTTTTTGTGGTTGCCATTCACTGTTGCCATTCATATTGTCTTTTTCAAAGTAGTGACTGAAATTGAAATTAAAAATCTAGTTTGAACTGAAACTAAACAAATTTAGACCTGAAGGCGAAATATGTAGGATGAGACTGATAATATATAAGTTTCAAACTAAACGTAAAATGAAGGTACAATTATTGGAACTGAAGCTGAAGCTGAAACTCCATAGAATAAATTTAGAGCCTAAACTGAAAACGACACAGCTTCAGCTTCCACTGAAGGTGACACAAACTCCCCGCTTCCCCTTTTCAGGCGATCGAGGCACGTTTCAGGTTTCGCTGAAGCCGAGGCATAGAATTAAGGGAAATTTCAAATGTTTCTTTGAATCAACATTAGTGACATTATCCCGTCTGTTAAGACAAAAATTAAATGTGAAACATACTTGAAAAATTAGGAACATGTATTGTAAGGGAAAATTTCTACTTCCTTTATTCTGGAAGGAATTTCATCATTTTTTGTTTTTTTTGCTTGTTTGCTTCTGATTTTTCAAATCTTGTTAAGTAATTTTGTGTGTATTACAAAATGCAGTTGTGAAAATGTCTCTAAATTAACGTTAACGAATTTTTGAAATTTTCTGTTCTAAAATAAAATTCCAATTGTAATTGATGAAAGACAGGCACTTTCGTTCAGACGTGAACGATACAGCGCCGAATGAAAACTTTAACCAGCTTACATATTTGAATATTAACCTCATAAAAAAAGATGAGAGCCCGATGGGATGTAGTCGGAAATTGAGTATATCTTCTCAAAAAATTGGTAAATGGAAGGTGGTGTTGTCAGCACGCAAGATTTAAGCAACATTTTTAAAAAATAGTAAATTTTACATGAGTAGAAAACTTCGAAAGTTGAGTGCTTATTTTCTTATTTTTAAGCTATCGGCAACGGAGACGAATGTCAATCAAAGTTCAAATATTGGAACAACCTGTAGAAGTAATCTGTTAGCTATTTTGTGTAATCAAGCAACTGTACATTTCCTCGTTAAATATAACTTTAATATATTTGTTCTTCTTTCCAATTTGACTTTCAGGTTTTAAATATTTTAAATGCATTTTAAATGTTTTGGAAACTATTTGCTTCTTTAGAGACACTACTCTTTTTAAAGAAATAAAAATTTAAGCTCCAGTATCTCAATTCTCGGCACGTTTTACTGAAACGTTGTGCAGTTTACAAGATTCTGTTCAGAAGGCGCTGACTGCATTTAGATGCACAGTAGAATCTCACCGTTAATTATCGAAACAATTTGCTCGACCATACTATTTTTAATTTTTTTACAAGTTTTAGTGTATGTTGTGCATAGTTGTAACAGCATTTGTAATGGAGCAAATTCAAAGTAAGGAAAAAACTTTAAAATTCAAAGTAAACAAAAAAGTTTAACCCAGTTGGTTATTATCGCATTACCTATTCCAATTGTTTTGCAGTATTACTTTATAATTTTGACTGTATAACCCTTGCTGGGAGCCTGCATCCAATATTAAATAATGTTAAAATGTAACTACAAATTTTATTCTTGGAACCGGGAACCGGAAGCTAGAACCGGAACCGGAACCGGTTTCGAAAATTGGAACCGGTCCCAACTCTAAATTCTACGGTGATGAGCTCTTCAAGGTTAGGAGGAGACCGAACACGATCGAGAACAGGGTGGCTCAATATACCAAATTAAAGCCTTCACTAAGGTATATCTTAGTGCAGAAGCAGCGGAATGCTAGCTATCCAGGCGTTCACAATGCATGCTTTAGGGATGCACTGAACTATAACTTTGCAGAAATGCCCAGTATAAATTTAACTCGCACTTGCACAGACAGCATTTTAGACCCATAGTTCTATGACAAAAGTTGATCCTAGTCCCAGTAGGTATCGATTGATGCGAAATTTGGCTATATTTGGAAAAATTTAGAAAATGTCATTTTCGACCTATAAGTGCGACTCAGGATTGTCATTACGACTCAGGATAAACAAAAGATTACTGTAGATCCTGTTTTTCATGGTCTAAAAACGGCTGATTTTCCAAAATTCTGACTTCAAAAATTGGCCAAAAGTCCGTCACTCAACAGAATTGCACCAAAATAGATGGCTGCACTCTAGAATATGTCCGTAACATGTGTAAAGTTACATCTTTATACAGCAAAAAATTTTCTGGCACAAAGTTTTTAAACTAACTTTTCATTTGCCTATGTTTAACACATGTCAAGGTCACCTTTGAAGGGTTCTATAGAACGACAGAAGCAGCATTTCGCAAAACGCTCTTGTCTTGTTTTGACGACCCATGGGGATTACAAAATGCGTAAAAATTACCAAAATCAGAGAATGTCAAAAAAAACGGCGAAAAGTGATCTCCCCCATTATTTAATCACTGAATGGCGAAGTAAGCTAATAATTAGGCTACAAGTCGAAATACTAAAACTATTGGGAATGTCTAGCATGATTGCACTTGAATGATATCATTTATACCTTTTCTGTCAGGTAATCTGGCGATTTTACTATTTAGTTAATTTCCGTGTTGTTTAAGTTGTTTATGCAAACTAGCAAATTCATGGGCTAGTTCAACAATTTAGAAAGGAGAGGTTTATTAACCAACATTGTTTAATTCAGTTGGCATCTAAAATACCAACAAATCTGAATATCCAACCTGTTGTCTTTGCAGGATCAGCTTCAATGAATCTAATCCAGCGCGTAACGCCGTACCCGGAATGGGGAGACCAGGTGCCTGTGAAAATCGAAGTCACAGTTGAAAAAGAGGGTTCCCCGGGACGTCTAGTATTCCACGGCACCCGTGTACCCGTTGATGGTGGATCAGATCCACAAGGAAACGATCGCCGGCTCCAAGTACGACGCCTATCCATCCAGCCACCAGGCAAATGAAGATTGAACGATGGAACGTCGGATCCATCATTTCGGATGGCGTCATAGATTGCTGGGAATGCTGGCTCACTGATTTGCATAAAATGCGGTTAACTATTTGAAATGCTATTGTGAAAATAAACATTTTGCCAGTTAACACGTATCAAATCACCAGATGGACTTTGTTTAACATGCAGATGCAAGTGATCTACGTTGAGCAGCAATTCGTTTCGCGCCCTTTCGCTTAGTATGTGTCAATGAAGCATCCAAACGAATCCATTTTATTAGTTAGTTAGTTTATTCCCAACCAAAAACAAAATTATCAAAACAAAATTAACAAGGTAAAGCGGCAACAAATATACCAAACCGGAAAAAAAGAAAAGTGTCAAAACACATTCAAATGTACGTGGCAAAGTATGGACAGGAGGGAAGGATCGATTTTGTCAGAGAACGGCCGACAACTGCCCGAGACAAACAATAGAATGAATAACACTAAGCCACAATGGCTATGGTAGCAGTACCCAAGGGTGTGTTAAGTTTCATCGCTGCTAGCCTTTTGACACCAATTTGGCTGAAATTGGTAACAAGTATCCCCTAAAAGGGGAATAATTCCGCCGTTGTGTTTAAAGCATATTTGTTGAACACGTTGCCAGTGTGGCTGTCTATCCCATAGAACTGGGAATGGTCTGCGTTTATGTTTGAGTAAGGTGTAGAGCTTAATTGTATTTTTCTGTACGCAATTTTTTATTGAACTTATATACTTAAGCAATATGGTGAGGTGGTGGTGCTATGACTTTGTGCAAATTTGACATCAGGTAGATACTTCAATTTTCCACGAGAATAAATAAAACTGTCTCCTAAGTCCTTATTCTGGTACTCTTTAACATTCGGAGACCAGTCGCGGAATCTTAAATCTTGTTTTGGCTGCACGAGGACATTGGAATGCACATTTTCGCTTTTAACGACTGAGCTGTTTCTAATGGTTAAGCCAGTATAAGCCACAAACTATTCCAGTGGTTTAAAACCGGTTATCCTATTTGAAGATATGAATTTATCCATTAAGCCACATGTTAATTTTTTTAACAAATACTCCGCCCCATTGTCATTCATTCAGCTGTAGATCATCTCGAAGCTAGAAATTTGTCGTAAATCAATTCTACAAAAAAACGACGACGATTCTGGTTTGAACATCGATTTCTGAAAAACCACCTAACGAATTCGCATGTTTTTTGCAAGATTAAAATACTTACTATACTGCGAATGGCAATTTTTTGTTTGGTTGTCTGAAAACATTTCCGTATTGAGAATTGTCAGTTCGAATTCGTTGTATTAGCTGCTAGAGAAGAGCGTGTCAGCAGTTCAGCACAATAAAGTATAAAGATTTTGGACAAATTTTCTGTCGATATTTAACATTTCCTCGGGATCTGTTGTGGTTGTCTTTAGTGCTAATCGAAACTAAACTTTAGTTGCCTTCAGAGTGACCGAGGCCGTTTCAGAAAGTTTATTCTGATTCTAGCCAATAATTCTACTGTAGATCGGTCAGGCCAGCTTCTTTGCTCCTTGTTCCTACTCAAGAGTTTGCATCAAGCTACAGCCGACAAGTCTATTAAACAAATGCAGACCCGATGGTAAATCTCCATGCTTGGTCGAAAGATCATCTCAATTGACATAACTATCATAAGCAATTAGAATCGTTTCGAAAACTAGCTCATCAAAATCATAGCCTAACATGGGCAATGAAAATTAACATGACCGGTCCGCTTTTCGCAAATGTCACAACTGCTCACTCTCCCGCAAAATGAAAATGAAGTTTTGTATGTCAGCTAATTTGCATATTCAAAGATGCGCTTCGATGTGAACGAAAATCCAAAGTTGCCACGGGGGGACTCGAATAAAATGTTTTCTCGATTTAAAATACACATTGTTACGTCAATACTTTTCTTAACATTTAAAATTAAATTATTTCAACTGAGTCAAACGGCACCACCAATCAATGTACGAATTAAACCGTTATAGCCTGACTTTTGCAATAACACTTTTTAAACATAGCACCCCCCAACGAAAAAAACTTTCGCTACTAGGATTACATGCTAAACATAGTGAGCAGATCAGGTCACACCAACAATTGCACACTAATTTTGGGTAAAGCCATTACAAAGATTCCGCCTCCGGCGGAATAAAAAGCCATTTAATGACAGGGGGCATTGGGCAAAGAAAATGTCGGGGAAAACTTGAAACTTCAGTCAAATATATAGAAAAATAGAAACCAACTTTTGCCATTACTGACTGTTTCATGTCTTTCCAAGACGGTGCCAGTTGTTTAGCATTTTTATCAGTGTATTCGACTGTTCTACGATTTTTGTTTCCACAAATAGATGATACGCCGGCTGGTTTTGCATAAGCTCGAATCCTATGATTAATTAAATCAATCATCTGCCGAAATTAATACCCATTGCTACACAAGTAAACTGTTAATCAATTTAATCAATACAACCATTTGGAAAAGATAATATGTCATCAAGTGTTTTGACACTGAGAATCGAACCACTGCTTATTTGTCAGAGCTGAAGAAACCTTCCTTATGAATTTCTGTCAAGTTCTAGTAGACTGCCAGCTACGTAGAAATTCCAGCCATGTATTCATTTATATCTGCTCTGTTAGGAAAGCAGAAACTTGAGTCCATTTTCGCAACACAACACTAATACATATAAGCTTATGTATGCGAGGGAAGCAGGAAAGCACCTTGTATTTTTCTAAGATTTTCCTATGTTTTTGTTTTTAGTCTTGAGTCTTTATGTTGGCCCTATTGGAAATTGAATTTGTCTGTTTGAATTTGTCTTGTGGTCCTATTGTAAATTGTGGGGATTGTGTTGAACGAATACGAAACTTCTTGATCTATTTGTAGGGCGTCTCTCGTTGTGTGGTTACGTAACTTGTTTTGCTCAGTTTTGCTCAGTCTTTCTGGTCTGTGTCAAGAAAATTCCTAAGGGCCTTATTTTCTCTTATTTTGCAAAAAATGGGATCTTAAGTAAAATTGGTTAATACATGAGCAAACTATTTAATTGAGGCGGTTTAGCAATTTAGAGGTTGTTGGGGTTAATAAGGATAAATGAGGATTTTACTGGAACCCCTAAGGCAAACTCATTAACGGCACATGAGAGTGAGGTATCTTTGTTCTCTCACAGCATTCGCCTGACGTCAAAGAAACAAAAAGTTTTCCGACTACCGTAATACACATTTGTACGTCACACCCCTGGGAGTGTCGAGAGGCTGGACTAGGTTTTTGACTGAAAGGTATTCCCTAATATTTGGGCAGTCTTGGGTTTTGTTCAGTTCAGGATCGGTCGGCCAGACCAGGAAGTTGGATTGCTTGTTCAGGGCTGTCGTGCCTTGTAATAGTTCTGTTTTCATCTGCTCAGTGTCAAGTTCGGATTAGCTCTGTCACCCTCGACTCACCAGTAACCCGTAATTAGCTGTATTCCTTACCGGATTTCATCACGTAAAGCACGGACGCAAACCCTTGGAGTGGATCACCTTTAAGTGTGGAGAATCATTGTGAGTTGTGTATAGGTTACCGGAACGCTGCTCTTCAGTTGCAAACTAAACGATCTATTTGTCAAAACTTACTTGTTGTATTCCTTTGAAAGGTTAATTTCGTATACAGCGTGCAAATTGGTTAATAATTGATTCATTGTGACTTTTGAACAATCATGTGCTAATCAGTTTGATTTGTTTTTGTTGGTTATTGTGTTGGTTATTAATTGGATAAATTAATCATACCTGCATAACTATCTCTGAACTTTAAGTTATTATTAATGTGCATAATTAGTTGTAATTACATAACAGATTCGCTGACTAAAGATCGATGATCAAATGAAGGGATAAGAGCTGTTTTGTCACGAACACCGAATTAAAACTATATTATGCCAGAAGTCTATTAATTGTTTGGTAGATTTTGATTCTGTTAAAGTTCCCATGCTTTCAATTTCCAGCTTTAATCGTACCATAATAATGAGGTGGAATAACTCATCTATTTTGATGTCAAGTACTAGTTTCATACCATGCACTTGTATAAGAGGCAATTACACGTTGTTCAGGTTCGGGGTATTTTCCATGGACTCGACTTTGTGTGTTACAACGACCATAAACTCCTGCTGGTTCGCAATTAAAAGGGGAGTTTTCCTGATCACAATTATTATAATTGCAGCCATAGCTATTTATAAGAGTATTGCAGCAGTAGCCAGCAATTACCGTAAGTTTTCCTTTAAAGTAGTTGTTATCTTGACATTTTGGTTCTCATAGGCTTCCGATAAAAGCCTAGAGGACAGAAGTTACACCAGTTCAAAACCTCTTCGTAATTGTTCCGGTGATATGTTTATGTACGATGGATAAGAGCTAGAAGAGGCTTTGCTTCGTTCCACAGACATTTTTATATTTCTCTGAAAAACTGCAATCAAAAGTCAGTTAATTATCAAAGCGTCTAACACATTTTATCTCATTGCTTATCTCAATATTTATATATTAAATATTTATAATTTATTAAATAATTTAATAATTAATATATTTTATCTCAATATTGCTTAATCCATTTTAACATATTTGCACGTTAGACATCGAACTCAGTTTACATGATGTTTCAGCGCAACGTTTGTACTGCAGAAGATATTCAAGCAGATGTTAGTTTATAGATTGCATTACTAAGCTGTACGTCCCTTAAATTCCACGGCTTGATCAGGAGGATGTGCTCTTTTCTCGGTCTCCTTTTCATTACATTTTCTGTATTCCCGGATTTAATTAGTTTTCCGTCAATTAAATTTCGAATAAAAGTAGTGGTCGCAAGTTTCTTCATTTTTAACTAGGATTTCCATGTTTGTTGTATACAAAGACCAATTCATTCACTCATTTGGGCATATAAACCAAATCTTCAAACTTGCAAAGATACACGTTTGCTATCGTGTTTACCATATTGATGCGGTACCCCGGGACCGAAGCTCCGCAGGTGGTCGCTTCCCTCCTTCCAAAATCCCATTCTTGTGTTTAGAGTACATTAAACAACCCCCCAAAAACCCGGTTTTTGGTCATCTCCAATTAAAGTGCCACCACCTCCTCTCATGCACATAGTTATCTGTAATCAAGTTTGTTATCTTGAAGTATTTAATTGGGCAGTCGTACTAACTCACAAAGTCACCATTCATAATAGTAATCACTTCATTGCAATATGCATACTGTTGTATTTCTTGCAGCTAAACAAACTGTACTATGAAAAGAGCAAGGTGTAGCTTCATTATTTGGCTCATTGTATCATCTCTTTGCTTTGTTATCTTCGTTTACAACGCCCTACTGCTATGGTCCCAGTATCGACGAAAGTTAACCATCACTACTGTAGAGTATAGCGATTTGTCCAGTGCTGGCGCTCAGCTGCCAGGCTTCGAAATCACAGTGGAAATCGTTCCCCCAGAATCAGAATCGGAGACCGAAGGCCTAATCATCAATTCAAGCATCACGACGGAGTGCTGGCTAATTCCAACACAGAATCCATCAGCTGGATACAGATGCCCGACGGATTACTTTCGAACCACCAAAATTTTCCGAACCAAACTGTCCGCTTCAAACACAAGTGTGATCTATTCGGCAGAATTCGCCGATCGGCGACAACAGTTGAGTCAAGATTCCGTCTACGTGGAGCATCATCAGCCCAAGCTGTTTCGAAATAAACTATCTCATCCATCTGTCACCCTGTACCCTGAGCCGGGCCTGGCAAACTGGGACCAGGTGTTCGTGTTGGCGCCTGGAACCAGAAAGACTATCAAAATTGAGTACGAAAAATTAATCCTAGTGGATAAGCCAGCCAAACGATGTCAGAAAACTTATCCAGTGGAAATTACTGACACTTTTGCCTTGGCTAGCGATGACGATTATTCACAGAAGACTTGCGTTTTCCTGTGCGCCAACAAAATATTCGGGGAGAAGTGTGGCTGTTTAGCGGATGCCTTTGACTACCATCCTATTCTTCTGGAGCCGTGCCAATTTGGCATTGGAATGAATTGTTCCTACGACCTTTACGAAACCATTACCACTGATACTGACTTGAAAAAGCAATCTGTTTGCAACTGCTACAGCGGCTGCAATCAAGAGCGACTGCTTTTAACAGAAGCAATAGAACCCTTCCAGTTTGAAAGTCTGGTGAAACGTTTTGACAGAAATCAGCGCTTTGATAACAATGAAGAATTTTTCTACACCTTTCAAATGTTCTACAATCCTGACACCTTTTATATCCGACAGATCACGGAAAAACTTGCATACCCGTTCACTGATTTTCTGGTGGAAATTTTCAGCCGTGCAGGATTGTTTCTTGGTTTGGCCGTGATATCGGCGTTTGTTGCCTTAAACTGATAGACACTGAAAACTTGTAGACGTCCGTGTTTTGTAAGGTTTCGCTCTATTTTGACATACAAGTCTTTGCCAACCGTGGAAGCTGCAAAAGTTCATCAATCAAACTTGTTTCCTTAATATGTCTCAGAATACACACACGTTTCTAAATGTCGTTTCTAAATCACACCCATAGCAAACTATAGATCAATTTATGACGCTTTGAGGGCTCCAGAATTGGTACCAGGCACTTCACCTAACAGAATTGATCTAATACCTAACAACCTTCATTATCCAGGTCTACTGCGTTAGTCTTTAGCACTTGACAGTGTTCAGACTAAGAAAGCTATTAATATTTACACTCCACAAGCTACATTTCCTATCTTACCTTTCCCAGATTCGTGTTTCGGAAACAACCACTGAGCAGTGAAACTGGTCATTTAATGCTCGAAGCAAGCCTTACATATATGACAATCACAACACAATCAAACACATAATCACACATCGCAACATAAAGCAAACCTAAAGACAACATTAGTGCCATCTTTAAACAGTCACCAAAGAACACAACCACTAAAAATGTGCTGCTCCTGCTATGAAAGTAGAACTGCTGAAGGTGTGGTAATTTTTCAAGGACTATACTACTTATACATTTACTCTACCCTACCAGCCATTAAATTATATTGATATGTCCGTCGTGGAAGTGTTTACCTAGAGGCAACACAGTCATTAACAAAGATATTAGCTCGCTGCTTACGCCTACATCATATTTCATCTATTTTGATATGACAACGTAAAGAGTTCGTTTAAGCAAACACAAAGATAATAATAATCTGTGCAACAGCATGACTAATGAGTGTACGAACACCAAGCCATTAATTCTTCTGGCATAGTTAACCAGGAAGTCTGCAGCTATAAATCACAGTGAGAATTATATTGCTACATTATTAATTACATTATTTATTAACTTATATTATTGCTAAAAAATATTATTTTTCCAGGCTACACTGCTACTGATTGTCAATTGCCAGAATAATGTGTTTATTGATTTGAAGCATTTTGATGTTCACCAGTTATACTGAGAACTTTCGTCTTGTTGGCTAAGGCGGGCGGGCAAATAATGTGGAATATGGCGCTCCTCATCGTTAGATTTTTCTTGGCGTAAATTATAATATTGTTAGCCGAATTAGCATTCATGAGAATCCAGCAAATAGGAGCTGTTACAGGCAACATTTTGTAGTATCCAAATTCGACCGCAATATACAAGTACCACAAGGGTACAGACTGGAGAAAGAATGTGCATACCACCACATAAAGTAAGGTCCTGGTCACCTTAGCCTGTCTTTCCTTTTTAGCTTTCATTACACTAGGCATGCCCTCGTCAGAGCTGAGCCGAAGGGCTCCTATGGCCAGTCCATAAACGATGACACTGACAGTGCTAGTGACAGGAAGGAACAGGCTCCAGACATAGCCTACAGAATCTGTCATCGCCCAAGGTGTCAAACATTGCTTTCCCACCTTTACAGTACCCGGTAAAGTGAAGGCTATAATCCAAACAGTGACACAGTAGGTAGTAATTGCTATCATGGCAGTAGCCATCGTGTATGCTACATGAGCTTTTGTAATGCGAGTATAGAGTTGAATGCTACAACATGCAACTAGTCGATAGAAGGAAATCAGCAGCAGGAAAACACTCAACCCGGTATAGGCGATCAAGAAAAATGTTACATACGGATTCATTAAACAGCCTAAACGAGTAGTAACTTCCTTTATTTCTCCGGTGAAGGTCATGTAGATTCTTTTTATGCCTGCTTCGATGTTTCCAATCCCTACCAATAAATCTCCTGCAGCCAAGGCGGCTGGCAAATAGTATTCTTTAGACTGCAGATTTGGACTTTTCCAGATTGCCACAAGAATTAGAAAATTTCCTAGAATCTGCAACACTCCTTCCAAAAGATATACCGCATTAAGGAATATATTTAATAGATCGGCGTCATCTAACGAGGAACGGAGTTGCAGATTTTCGCTGTGTGATGTGTTATTCATTGCAGCTGCTGTACTCTTGAGATGTGTGCCTAAACAACAATCAGAATAAATACTAAATGACGGCAAATACTAAAACAAAAATGTTGCTTTACCTTCTAACATGTATCCACCGGATAATCTCTCACTAAAGGTGCTTTTCCTAGCGACCACACCCCAAGTCGGTACTCCTGTTAAAAGTAGCGCCAGCCTAGAACGTATGCATTTTCGAGGGAAGTGGTATGCTGACGCTGAATAATTGTCGTATCACAAGTACACGAGGCTAGAAGGCTGTCAGATCAGAACGCCCATTACGTCCGCCATAATGGAGGTTCTGTGGTGGCTCCACCTAACGGTAAATTGCCCGGGAGAGAATCAACTTAGGTCGAAGAGCTTATTTTCTGCAAATTCTAGAGTTGACTTGATCCTCCACTTATAATAGCGCAGTAAGAAAACACTGAGCGATCAGAGGCTCCACTAAGCGAGTAAATAAAATATAGTTAGCTTTGTTAAAATCTATCAGTATATTATAGAAAACGTATTGGAAACAGAACACAGAATTCCAGGTAAAAACTATTTCACTACTGGAAACGGAATTCACAGGTAAAAACTATTTCGCTTTCTATATGGATCCTTTAAAACCGTAACCGGATATTTTTCTATTTTCAAGGTTGCAATTCAGTTTATTTTTCTGTGGTCATAAAAAGCACCGATTATTTGTACAGTGCTTGATTACTTGGGATGACTCTTTCAAATTATTAATATGCAGAAATTTTCCTCTTGAAACAAAATGTCGCTGATTTACTTAATGTACATGTTATATTACGAATGAAATTTATTTCAATTGTTTCCTATCTCTTATATTAATAATTGTCTTAATAGTACTTCTTAATTTATATTCCCAGATATATTCGTTTATGATTTAGTAGTGTCTTTCTTAAATAATTAATTAAATTAAGTCAAAGTAAACTAAAATAAATTCACTAACTACCTAATTACTAACTAATTAACTCTAGCATCGCTTGATTTCGACATCCAATTGCTACTCCCCTTCACGCAGGATGATAACTTTTAAACCATCACAGAAAATACCATCACAGAAGATTCAAAGAAGGGTAACTCAGTACCATTCTTAATACATACATACATACATACATACATATATATATATATATATATATATATATATATATATATATATATATATGTCAACGTGATATTGTGAAATCAGGGATTTCGCGAAATCCCTGAAAATTTCAGGGATTTCACAGAATCCCTAACATTTTCAGGGGGATTGTGAAACTCATGTCAAAACCTGTTTATTTCACAGTTTCCCTGAGTGATTAAGGAATTTCACAGAATCCCGTGTCACTTTCAGGGAAATTGTGAAATGATTAGTTATTCGCTTATTTCAGTTTAAAGAAAGAAAGAAAGAAAGAAAAGAAATGTAGCATTAGAATAATCTGAAATTTGATTTGTTGCAATTTAAAATGACAATCTAAGAAAATCATTCAAACTTTGCAATTATACTTTGCAACAATCTAATTTTTTTCTAAAGTTATCTATTCCAATTTAATTTAGATACGTAGTAATAATAACGAACAACAGTAAAACACTGTGTACCTGTTATTTTCAAATTTAGATTGACGAAGTAAGCCAATAAGACAAACCTAGAATAAAACATTATGTATATCTATTATCTGCAACAATTTAACAGCAAAATTATAAAACACTTACATTTTCAAATTTACAACAAAAGTTCCTGAAGTTCAACTAAATTAATCATTTCACAATTTCCCTGAAAGTGACACGGGATTCTGTGAAATCCCTTAATCACTCAGGGAAACTGTGAAATAAACAGGTTTTGACATGAGTTTCACAATCCCCCTGAAAATGTTAGGGATTCTGTGAAATCCCTGAAATTTTCAGGGATTTCGCGAAATCCCTGATTTCACAATATCACGTTGACATATATATATATATATATATATATATATATATATAGGAGAAAAACGCGGAAAAAATAACAACAAAAGTAAAAAAAACGGAAAAGTAGCCGGAAAAACGACAACAAACTGAGACGACGGTAGCCAGAATGAAAGAAAAGCCAATGCCAATGACAAGCTAGAGGGGACCGATGTAGAAGTAAATAATGCAAAGAAGAATAGGGGGGAATGAAAACTGTTGAAGTACACGGATTATATACTCTAGTCTCGTCCGCTCCACGTTTTGAGTAGGTCTTTGGGGAGTACCATCTAAGAGCAGAATAGGAATATGTCATTTCCATAGAAAAAGAAAGCAACACGATAGCATTTGCTCGAAACTATTTCGTTATAGGAGAACAATTGAAATGCAATAACTAATTTCCGAATAAAGATTCTGCTCATTTTCTGACAAAACTTTAGAGTCACTTAGGTTACTGGCCGATTAATGCATAAACAATCTGAAAATGCACCTGTGAAACATGCTAAGTGGACTAGAGGCTTTGCTTTTAAAGCGTTAATCGGAAGGGCGGTTTAAACTACTAGGCTGAAGGTTAATGGATCCACAACTGAGTTATCTCAGCAAGCATATCTCAAAAGTTCGGTAGTCATAATCACACTTTTTAAACATAACAGCTGCAATTGTCACAGCAGTTTATTATTTCAGTTGACTTTCATTTCAGTTATTAAATTGAGAGTAGTATAGTACAAGCGTTTGGTGACTCGTTCTCAGAGGGTAAGTTACCGATGATTTCCCGGGATTCGGCTCTCTACTACGTAACCCAACTGACATTTGCGTGCTTTTGTGATCCAAATTCTGTGTTGCAGCCTTCAAGGGCTTTTGAAGGAGTGCAGTAGAAATAAAATTAAGTCGATCCTTGTCATGAAAGAGCTAAAAGAAGAAATATCAAGTTGCAGTGGAGTTATACGAGCTAAAAGAGTCAATTTTAACTTTTTAACTGCTCTCTAGTCTGCCCTTTCCTGAAATGACCCTTGGATGTCATTGAAGTTCTAGAATTCCGAACATGATCCACATCTTCGTGCGATGACATGTTCCTGTACTCCAGTAAATGTATGTTTTGTGTCTTAGTTTACACAAAGAAACCTCACAACGAATCTACCAATATATTTACATTTTAACAGGAACACTATCCGTGTAAGGAGTCCGTTTAAGTTGTTACAAGAAGAAAACGGCATCATAGATAATGCAGTTTTAGATTTTGCCGACTCCACTTCTCAAACTTCGTTTCTTTAGTCATCCAGTTTGCTAATTTGCCAATCATTAACCCGAATCGTTTTTGAAACTTTACTTATGCCAATGTTTCTCAAGATTTGTTTAGGTTTCGCCGAACCAAATATTACCAAAGCGTTTCTCTTTGAGTTCCAGATCAAAAACAGAGTTTGTTTCAAATAGGTGGAGGGTAGCTTCATCTCTAACATTTTTAAAACTTGAAAAAATCACTTAAAATTAACATTTATTAAATAAACCATAAATTCAATTCTTAAATAACCGTATAAATTTTACCTTTTTGTACATCCATCCAATCAATCAACGTGACCTATTTGATCCAATTGATCTAACTACTTTTTGATTTCTGAATTTTTTAAATTCGAAATTCTGGATACTTTTATCAAGGTGCTTAGCATTTGTCAGGCAATCTTTGAGGCCTATGGAATGCTGCTCTCCGTGGTCCGTACAGAAGATGGACTAGAGACGAAGTTCTGACGTACGGTTATTTCAGTCACCCTTAGGGGAACCTAGTGCATGCCAGAGTGGGAAGTGAGTCGAGGGTACCCGCGGGTCGATTTTCAGGTCAGTGGGTATCCGCGGGTCGATTTTCAGGTCAGTGGGTATCCGCGGGTCGATTTTCAGGTCAGTGGGTATCAGCGGGTCGATTTTCAGGTCAGTGGGTATCCGCGGGTCGATTTTCAGGTCAGTGGGTATCCGCGGGTCGATTTTCAGGTCAGTGGGTACCCGCGGGTCAGAGCGGGTCAAGAGTAATTTTTGTTTACACTTGTTTTACACTAAAGTTTTGGCTAATTTTATTAGAAAATTCACAATTTATATTAAATTTTCAATTTTTCTTTCATTTTGGCTGTTTTGTATGTCTTTATATATTTTGATATTGCTCTTATGACAGAATCATTTATTTCTATTCTCTCTCGAATCTTCAATCAAAAACGTTTCAATAATATCTTCCTGACATAGTCATTGGCATAAATATTTCATTATCACGCAAAGCCTTTAATGTTTCTGCATTTCTTGACAAACTGTTTGTGTGAAAACGATGTTGACAGCTTACTACAATAGCCTGCAAATCTACCATTCCGTAACGAGCACAAAAAGCTGCTTCCAGTAAATAATTACAAATGCCAGTCAAGCTTGAAAGTTCGACACAGTTCTACAAGAGTCATTCCTAACTTTATTGGTACTAATAAAGTGTATGATATAAAGCGCTAAAATTGTAGTTTGTTATCATATCCAAGATTGGAGTGAACAGTATTTTATGAACAGTCCTGCCGTAGTTGCCACGCAGCTGTAAACCAGAATTGACTAAACTTTTACAAAATTGCTACTAGAAAATAGACTTTATTTTTAAAACGTTGCCTAAATACAGATTCTACTGAACTGTCGAGGTCCAACTCTTTTGTGATAGCGTAGCCTGCTTAGAACTAGGGAAAACGAAGTCGAAATCTGATACAGTTCGCTTTGAACTTGCAAATGTTTGTGTGAAATTTCTAATACTTCACTGTGTACATGATTAAAGTGTTAGTTTTGCTCGACGAATGCTAAGAGTACTTAAATATGCGAAATCGTCCAAATTAAGGATGTGGGTTGGCAAAATTTCAGTAAGTCGCGGGTTGTGGGTCGCGGGTCGCGGGTATCCGCGGGTCTTGAAATTGCGACCCACTTCCAACTCTGAAGAGATTGCTCCCCGCAAATCAACGAGAAGCGGGTGGCGCAGACTCAGACAGGAAAGTAGGACAGTCCAGCAAGTTCTGTAATAAAAATCAAATTCGTATGAACAATAGGAATCTTTCTCACCCTCCATATCTATTGCTCTATACTTTGGTCATTTACGAAAAAGCGACTTAGCTTAGGCGTGGTAACTCAGCATTGTGTAGGTAGCATTGACAGACCAGTGTTTGGCAGAATAGTAGTTAAGTTTAACAATGAAATAGAAATTGTACTTATATATGTTTTGGCTCCAAACGAGTTTAATCTGATTACTCCAATTTAGTATTATAAAGTTCTTAACTTATCAGTATAGGCATCCCAGCCGCCTGCTCTTGGGTCATGGATACAATCAAGTACCGATTTATTTCGCAGTAATAATTCTTCATTCCAAATTTAGGTCATTTAATTTTTATTTTTATCCTCATTACATTATTTCGCTATGTAAATTGTAAACTTATGTAAATTTCAAGGTATATTATTTCACTCCAAAACTGCCCTTTACAGTGCGCACACAGTAAAAGGTTACAGCTGCAACAACCGTGCAGACGTTACTTTTACTTATTAACAACTTTCAATTTATAGTTTACCATTACAATCAATAACTAAAATTACTAAATTTAATTAATTATGCAAATTAGGAGCTTTGGACTGTCCCACATTCGTGGAAACAGCAATTGTCACTACCTTAGTTGCAGGTTTTTTGCAAATTCCACACTGTTCCAGTACACATCGAATAGCCATAACCAAAGGTTGCACCAATCTTCGATTGAAGACCAAATAAATCACCGGGTTTATGGTCAGATGTAAAAGCCATATCAGGTAGACGATTATGAAATGTATCCTGCTCAAGGTCATATAGTTTGCCAGCACTGAAAGCAACTGTAACGGATCAAGGTTGGAATGGTCAACCTTTCCGTTGCTGGCGGTTGTAGCTAGGCTAGCTACCCGCTTGGCTTCCTATAACATCATCAATGTGGGCTGGG
>JASAND010027540.1:0-15862 GCA_030248195.1 Trissonchulus latispiculum | reverse complement strand
GTACATTCAGTTACGTATTGCTCTGGTGCTCGGAATCGCCGGATAAAAAATGTTAGTTTTTGGCACAATAACTGAATATTTGAGAGGCTACTTTCATTTTACCGGTGTCAAAGTAATCGAATATTCGGTCAAATTCCGGTTCTGAACTTTGAAATTTGAGATTTCATGGGCTATTATCTCAATATCCGGTTGGTCCGGAAGTCAAATTATTTCATTAAAATGATATTTCGTCTATCCCTAACACGCAGCAACCGCAAATTACTTCGTATCTGCTGTCCCTCTTGAATGACCAACGTTTTAAAAGTGGGCTGATTTTGCTTGTTTTGTCTAATTGTTAAACCGGACACGAGATTTGATCCTATACGCTTAGCTTTCTCGAGTGCAATATAAGTAATTTTTGAACCATTTTTAAAACGCTATCATTCAAAAATTACAGCAGATATGAAGTAATTTGAGGTTGATGCTTGTTAGGGATAGACGAAATATTTTAATTAAATTTTAATGAAATAATTTGACTTCCGGACCAACCGGATACTGAGATAATAGCCCATGAAGTCTCAAATTTCAAAGCTCAGAACCGGAAATCGACCGGATATTCGATTACTTTGACACCGGTAAAATGAAACTACCCTCCCAAATATTCATTGTGCCAAAAACTAACATTTTTTATCCGCGATTCCGAGCACCAGACCGGAAAAACCGATTTTTCCGGTTTTCTTCGCACCGGATACGACCATAAATCACGCAATTTTGGTCCAAATTGGACAAAATTTCGTATATAGACTAATTTCGACCCGCTGAATCCAAAAATTCATCAGCGAAACTGTACGACCTACTAATCTTGCTGTACAGTTTTTGTGACCTGGACATCCTTTGTGAAACGGATGTGACCGAATTTTCGGAAATGTCTTGGACCAATGACCAATATACTAGAGTGTGAATTAATTAGCGTTCTTTTTCCGAATCTGAAGCGTTTTTATCGATTTGGCATCCGGTAACCGGATATTATTGTTTTACCGGATTCTCCTCCTCCTGAGGTTTCTAAAAATATATACTTTATATAGACTAACTTCAAAGATTAACTCAGCACAATTAACTCTCACAGTGTTCCAAGATTTTTTGGTCAGACTTTAGTTATTATGTACTCTTGATATTAACAATACATTTTGTAGAAAATGGCTACAACGCAAACGCCAATGACTCAAATTCATGACTAATAGCAGTAGATTCTTTAAAAAAATGGTCACATGCAATTTTAAATTTTATTAAACCGTCGTGCTGAATTAATATAGATTAACTAACTAAAATCAATCAATCAATTGATCAAAGTATGACTGCTTACAAAGGGTTGCCAGATCGGCATAGGCAGAAGATAGTAGGAATAGATCAAAACAGGTCTGCTGACCGGAGCACTCCAGAGCCAACTGTTTGTAGAAGTCTGTGCTAGGCTCTAGATTTTTCACATCCTGCAATAAACGTAAACAATTAGCAATAAAATTAAACAATCAAAAGCTCAAAGAAGTATATATAACAGAGGATGTGCCGGCCATTAGCCTACAAGTTTTGGAAAACGGAAGTGGAATAACGTAACGTAAAATACTTAATGCAAGGAAGAAAATAGACTAAAAGTTATATATGTAACGTACAAAACCCGAAATCGTACAAAACTAGTTTTGTATGGGTCATTTTGTACAAAACTAGTTCTGTATGGCCTGACTCGTACAATTATAGTTTTGTATGGCCGCCCTCGTACAATTCTAGTTTTGTATGGCCTCCCTCGTACAATTCTAGTTTTGGACGTACCAAACTGTTTCAATAAAATTTGGCAACCATATTCATTACTATTCAAGTTAGTACATAATTTCAAGCACTAAAGTTTTAAGATTTAATTCCTAATGGATGGCTATTCAGTCGAGATACCAAATTCTAGCTAAAGCTAACCTCGTGAGAACTTTGAAGATTTAAAAAGAATTTGGAATGGTACGCATTTCTGTTTTTTTCAGAAAAATTTTACCAAAAAATAACATCTCCTGATTAAAATCCCAACTCACTATCCTTTTATTACTCCAAATTTTTTCTATCTACCACTCATAAAATCCCATCTTTCTAGTTGTATAGCGCTCTGAATGCCAAAAAATAGAGATTACGTGTAATCGCAATACTCTCCAACATTATATTTTAACTGCCTTTTAGTATGCGACCAAAAATGTCAACAATGCATACACTAAACGTATAAAGAACCCCTTTCATAATGAAAACCTCGTACCGGCACCAACAGCTCGAAATTCTTCAAGATCGAAATTTCGAATATCTTCTATTGTCTCTTATGTCTACTGAAAACATCTTACGGCGTTTATGATATGGAGAAACAGTTTTTCGCATTTTTCTCGGCCGTAGCCTTAGTCCGAACAGGAGAGAGCCAAATGTATATATGTAATAATTTGTATAACAAATCTTCACTTAAAATTCAATGTTACGTTTCGACTACGTAATTATTTTTTGTCAGTTTTGTATTTAGCTTTAAACTAGGGAAATTACACATACATTCAAAGACATGTCAGTCTTCCCCTTCGTCCCCCCTTGGAAAATTTCCGAGAATTTCGTAAAAGTCCCCATTCGACTTGCTTGCTTAATCCTGAAAAATACTACCCTGACTTTAAAATTTAAAAAATTTTTCGGGTTTGCTGGAATCTTTTGATTATACTTAATTAGTTTTAATTGAAATTTTTTCTAATAAACGAAGTTGAGTAATCTAATTTGGTATTTAGGTCATACAAGGTAAACTCAGCCTAAGAAAATTTGAAACAACTTTAGGAACAAAGACAGAAAATGGATCCTGTAGATTTTAGGCGTAAGAACGACTCTGCGATTTGCGTAAACATTCTTCAGGCGTAGTAGGAATGTGAGTTTTGACAGAATAAATTAGGCGTAGGTAGGATTTGGAGTTTTGATAGAGATGATAAGCGTAAGTAGAAGTAAGCTTCCACTCTACCCGACTGCATTCCCAAATTATGAAATTATGTACGAACTTGACTTTAGTGTTTTACGGCCTGGCAGCCGGCGGCCGGCCGCCGGCCGGCCGGCGGCGTTTCGGCCGGCGGCCGGCCCGGCTGAGCGTCCTGGCTGTCGGGCCGGCGGCCGGCCGTTGGCCGTTCGGCCGTTCAGCCGCCGGTTGGCCGTTACGCGGCTGGCCGCCGGCCAATCACCAAATATTTGTAGATAACACTGCAATTTGAACAGAGCTACGAATATTTACAAAACAAATTCAAGACTGAAGGTGAACTTTATCCAAGTAGATAAGGTAAAAATTGTTTTCATTGTCTTTGTAATGCATAATTTAAATATTTCGCAATTTTCTGGCTCAGACACTCAAATATATGTGTTGCTAGCCACCGGCCAGCCGGCGGCCGGCCGGCCGGTGGCCGCCGGCCAAGAACGCCCAACCGCCGGCCGGCCGGCCGGCGACATTTTTCGGCGGTCGGCGCTGGCCGCCGGCCGGTTTCACCCGGCCGTTCTAAAACACTACTTGACTTGAATAGTAATGAATAAATATATGGTTGCTAAATCTTAGTGGAACAGTCTCGTACGTCCAAAACTAGAATTGTACGGTCACTGCCATACAAAACTAGAACTGTACGAGGGAGGCCTTACAAAACTATAGTTTTGTACAAAATGACCCATACAAAACTAGTTTTGTACGATTTCGGGTTTTGTATGTAACATATATAATGCAAACACTAACCTTTCCCGAACGATCGTTAGGATTTTCACGACTTTCTAGGGCACCAGGGCCTACATTGGGCAATACGGTTTGTACCACCGTAACGCGACCTCCAACAGGTGCCTAGAAATGAAAAACGAAATTTGACCAAGCAGTATACAATGTTAAAATAGTGGTATAAGTTACAAACGATATCTTCTCAATAATAAAGAAATAATGAAAAACGCCTGCCTGCAGTCACTAAGGCCGTAGGCTTAGTCAGAACAGGAGAGAGCCAATGGGCGCTGTTCGGACTAAAGGCTACGGCCTTAGTGACTGCAGACAGGCGTTTTTCATTATTTCTTTATGATTAATGCCTTGTATCCTTCGTGGATCCGCCTGCTGGCCAGCGTTTACTTCATTTTCTTGACGATATCTTCTCAATAAATATGAGTGACGTCAAAGTGTGCTAAATTTCAATAATGCCTAGAAAATCTAGCTTTTTAGTACAAAAAGGGTTTATGTACCATAAGTTCTTGTGCAGCCTTTAAGGCAGCTCCCAGGGCACTCCTGTCATTTCGACTACCAGCAAACAACTTGGGTAGCTCTTCCAGAAAAGCCTTAATGGACTAAACAGCAGAAATGATAAAATATTACAATGACGATAACGTGATGGTATCATTAAATCAGCAAAGCTGAGACAACACATAAAATAGACATGAAAACCCAGAATAGTATTGTTATGTAGTTAGATATCAACAGCATTTACGATTATTTATCAGCATAAATTAAAATTCTCAAGTACTAGATTTTGAAAAGGGGGGCGAGGGTCCCGGCCTTAACTTTCTCAAAAAGTCGGACAAATTTATACTCAAATAGCTAAAAAATTTATTTTTCCTCCCAAGTCCGCACTCCTCGGTGCCAGCTTAACCCATCCTAACAGAGTAACAGTTAAAGCAGACAGAACACTGTCTTCAAGCATTTCTCTTTGACCAAATAAAGCTTTGGACAGTTTTAATTTTTCAAGTCGATGACACTACGACCTACCTCTCCATTTTCGTCCATTCGCACAAGCAGTCCTTGATTATAGGGCAGGAATATGTCTGCAAAATAAACAAAAAACTACAAGATAAACAACTTTAAGTGCAAAACATGTAAGTTGTCCGCTAAAACTGAGTCCTAGTGTCTCAGCCCTAATTTAGTTTGACCAGATTTAGCATAGCATCCAATCGGCAACAACATGACATGCACCGATCTTAATGACGTCCACACAAAAAACAATTTCGATTTCTGTAAGTTCAGTCGCATACGAAACAGTCTGCAGACTTAACGCTTAGGGGGGGGGACACTCGGCCCCACCCCAACATTTTCGGGCTTCCTCCCCACTCACTCTACCCAGGGTGCCTAGATATTGCCAAATGTTTAGGATTTTTGGTCGAAATTTTCAGGCTTTGCCGGAATTTTTTGGGAAAAATCGTGTAGTTTCGTGCTAAAGTTTAATGTTTGAACACTTTTTAGCTTAGTTATGGCAGTATATGTGGAAAATAGGCTCCTTATACTGTAGTTTTAGTATTCTGTAGTAGCCCATCTTAAATCATCCCTACACTTATTTTTGCCTAAAATAAACCCAGACAAACTTCTGTTCAGCACATATCAAGCTTTATTTTAGCTTTCCCGACCTAATTCTTAATTAGACGACAAATTCCCGCTCAGCACACATCAAGCTTTATATTAGCTTTCCCCACCTAATTCTTAATTATATATACACGTACATCTTTTATCTTATCATATATTATCTTTATTACTCATTACTTTATCTTATATCATCTTATAAACAACCCCTCTATACGAATACACCTAATTTGCATATTACTATAAGCACTGACTGTACATACCATCTAAGTCTGTCACAGTCATCTGCTGTGGTAGGACTCCATCTTCGCCACCGTTGAAGGAAAAGAAGTGAACGCCGGAATCGTAGGCCATAAATCCGATCATGGCTCGCTCGTCGCCGGGCAGATTGGGAAAGGCCGACAGCAACTTTCGACAGAAAATATCCAAATAGCCTAAAATAGAAACAGAAGAAAATTAACAATAGAAAAAAGCAACGAAAATAAAAGTATCCAAAATTAAAATATGAAAACACCATCATAAGCAATCTTACTTAGTATCCAGTGCATCTTATGAAGAGACAGATACGATAGGAACGAGCAAAAAAAGGAAAAGAGTAGGCAAACTCTTTAACAACGAAATGAAAACATTAAAATGCTACCAGAAACTGTCATATCAGTTCAAATCGAGACAACTGCCATACAGTGCACAAATTAAGTACATACCTTACTTCATTGGCGTATCCAGGGGAGGGGTTTTATGGGGGGAGGGGGTAACACTCTCCTTGTGGCTTTTCCGAAGTTAAATTTCATCCTTACTTCGTTACAATTAGTGGAAATTTTTTGTCAAACCTCCTCCTTTTCAGCAAATCTTCATCAAAACCCTCTCTTTCAAAATTTTGAAAACTATCCTGCTACTTACCTATTTCTATGGCATGAGCCGACACATCCAATAGGAACAGGTAGACAGCAGGCTGTGGTGGTCTCAGCTGAAACATAACAATAGCAAAACTTATTTCTAGACTGACACAGAACAGTTTACATAAAATAATGAAAAGCGGCTGAGAATATGCAGTCACTAAGGCTACCTTAGCGACTGTAGGGTGGCGTTTTTTTTATTTTTTAATTGGGTCTGTCTGTCACACAACCCGTATATAATTACCTTATTTTTTGTTGCAAAATGCTCAAAAATCACAACAGTACTAAATAGCACGGAAAACGAAAAAGCAGGAATCTTAGACAAAATGGGAAGAGATTGTGTCTCAGGTCAACCAATTTGTTTTGTGTTGACGTGGAGGGGGGGGGCGGGGAGGTAAACAAGACAGAACTCTTACAGTATACTCAGAAGGCGCAATAAATTCAACAGTGGCATTCTTAATTTCCGGTCTTCGCTGAGGATCACCATAGGATTTGCTCACTGGATCATAAAAGAATTCTTCTGGCACTAAAATAATTAAAGTACAGAAAATTTTAAAAATACAAATAAAATTTCGAAAGAAATACAGAGGAGGCAGGGATGGAGAGCTGGTGCCATCAATTTTTTTATTCACAACTATTATTATTTATTATGCTTTCAAATTCTCAGGAAAAATTCGACCAAAACTATAGCATAATATTGAATCAAATGACTGCAAGAGTTTTTACAAAATGCATTATATACAGAGCTGAGCTTTCAATGTCGAAAACTTAATATAGTTATATTGTATCATATATGTAAATACAATAGCTTTATTACTTACAGTCATTCACACGATAGCAGAGGTTACACTTCCAGTGTCGCTGATCCGGAAACTGTACGTAGGGATTGATGTAGGTACGACAGATCTTGCATCGCACAATCACCGCTGCCTGCAGTACGCTCAGTTGCTGAAACAAAAAACTTAATACCTGAATAAAAGTTTTAAGTAAAATTAATTTAGCGTAAACAATTTACATTCTGCAATACGTAATATAGCACAAGAAGTAAATAAAATTTTTAATGCAGTACAGCGAACCGTAACGAAACGAAATAAATACCGGAAACGTCAATGCAAAGACGTACTCTCGTATTGTAGTTTCAAATATGTCCACTCAATATGCATTAGACACCCTAATTTCCCTCATTTGTTTAAGATCAGAAAAGCTCAGAGAACTTGTTTTTCAAAGACCAAGCCAAAATAATTCCCCCTTTTTCCTCTCCCATCTCCATTCCAGATACCCAGAGCGGAGAAAAACAGATATAGGATAAGGGGAAAATTATTTATTTTCAGGGGGGATCCAATCCTCTCTCAAACGAAGAGCTCTCAAAACCCCGAACCTTGAGAATTTAACCGTTTCCCCTAGATTATCAAATGTTTTACTAAAGTCTGACCAAAAAATGTAGGGAGCGAAATTGTTTTGTTTATACTGAACTACCGGTACATTTTTGCTGCAGCAATGTATATATTTTCTGAACCGTCATGGCATGAACTTTCTTTTGGTTGAAAAAAATTTAAAAAATTAAAATTCATCAAAAGAAGCCGATTTTTTAAGTTTTGAAAGATCAGTAGAAACCAGGAACTAACCGTTCGGTGGAAAATTAGCTCATGTCCCAAACATATTGAATCCCGAATATCAGCTGATTTCGTCAAAAATTGCGATAGTTATTCAATTTTTTTCGATTTTCAAAATCCTTTGATCTTTGCCGCTTTTCCAACTTTGACTGGCCATTACTCGCGACTCACTCAATGCAAAAATTTTTTAATTGGATTTTCAGGACCGCTTACGTGTCAGCTTTCATGTGATATATGTGGTTTTTCAAAATTTGAAAATCGATTTTTTCGAAAAATACCACTTTTTGACCCAAAATTTCGACAATGCGAATCCAGCAAAAGTGGGTAAAAATAACATTATCATAAAGTTTAATCTGAGCGGAATCCAACGATATAACGTTTTTGTGGCTACGGCTTAAATTGCCCCAGCAACGAATTTTTAAACAATTTCCTATTTCAGCTGATTTCTAACAAGTTGTGCTATATTGTGCATTGATTTGCCGCAAATAGTGTAAACTAGCCAAAAACCGGCTAAAAAGCGAAATTGTTTAAAAATTCGTTGCGGATGCAATATAAGTCGTAGCTACGAAAACTTTATATCGTTGGATTCAGCTCAGATTAAACTTTAAGATAATATTATTTTTATCAACTTTTGCTGGATTCGCGTTGTCGAAATTTTGGGTCAAAAAGTGGTATTTTTCGAAAAAATCGATTTTCAAATTTTGAAAAACCACATATATCACATGAAAGCTGACACGTAAGCGGTCCTGAAAATCCAATTAAAAATTTTTGCATTGAGTGAGTCGCGAGTAATAGCCAGTCAAAATTGGAAAAGCGGCAAAGATCAAAGGATTTTGAAAATCGAAAAAATTGAATAACTATCGCAATTTTTGACGAAATCAGCTGATATTCGGGATTCAATATGTTTGGGACATGGGCTAATTTTCCACCGAACGGCTAGTTCCTGGCTTCTACTGATCTTTCAAAACTTAAAAAATCGGCTTCTTTTGAAGAATTTTAATTTTTTTAAAAATTTTTTCCAACCAAAAGAAAGTTCTTGCCATGACGGTTCAGAAAATATATACATTGCTGCAGCAAAAATGTACCGGTAGTTCAGTATAAACAAAACAATTTCGCTCCCTACATTTTTTGGTCAGACTTTAGTCGGATTTTTCTATGTTAACCAGCCGTTAATTTCTCTAAAACACCCAGACTCATTGGATAATTTCAGGTAGCCTCAACACAAATGTCAAAATTAGCAAAAACTTCCAAAAATTGTCACGAACATATACCTAAGAATAAGCCTCCATGCCAACATGGTTCCTACCTTTAAATCTTTGAATGGATGAAGAATGAGACCAAGAGGCAGACGACATTTCTTCAACAGTTCAGTGCTTTGCGGAATGGCTCCCAGTGTGCAGCGGAAAATGCTACAACAAAGCAGACACAAAAAATATTAACAAATCCATGTACGTAAGCAATTTAGTAGTATGCAGCTTTTTCCTACAGGGGAGCAGTCACCCCCAGTCAGGTTTTTGACCTTCCCTCTAAAACCCCAAAGTTCCCTGAAAAATAAATTGTTGAGGTTAAATTGTCAAAAACTTTGTTCCGGCGTCCCGAATTTTTTGTCCTTTTTACTGGGCTTATTCTAGGGATTTTTTTTCTTGGGGGGGCTCTTTGGGGGGGCCCCTCGGGGGGCGAGTCATTTTGGGGGGGGGGAATTTTTCAAAATTTTTCTAAAAACATGCTAAAAATTGCGCTATTTTTATAGCAATCGCCAAAAATAAGCGGATTTAGTGCTTAAATAGGCAAAAATCGACTAAAAATCTCCGGCGAAGCCGGAAAATTTTTGAAAATTTGGCCTTCTGAGCGATTTTTTCAGGGCAAAAGTTGGTACCAAAAGGGGCACCCACTTTTTTTTGGGGGGGGGGGGGGGGCGTTTTTTTGGGGGGGGGGATTTTTTGGGGGGTGGGGGGAAGGGTGTTTATGGGGGGGCCCCGACCCCGCCCCCAGTAGAATAAGCCCAGTTTTAGCTATTTTAAGCTTAAAATTAGGTTAAAAATAGTTAAACTGTTTTGCTCAGCAACAAACATAGCTATTTTTTAGCATTTTCGAAACATGACTCCTCTTCCAGAAATGGGGAACCGCCCCTAGAAGTCCCCCCCCCTTAGAAAGTTTTGCATAAGAAAAAGTCAGAGTATTATAGGTGGTGTATGTTGTACATTATTACTTCATATTGCCAACTACTGTGACAGCTAAAATGCATAAGCGTAAAAACAAAGTTGGGCGTTTGGTAGACCCTCTACTTGGAATCCAAAAATCGCAATCACATATGCACATCCATGCACTTCAAACAATGAAATGAGTTAATTCGCATTTAAAAATTCGAATTAAAAATTTAGAAAGTTTCATAAAAGAAATCACGAGCGTCGTCCTTACTCCGGACTACAGTGAACATCTCCATAGGAAAACAGTGGCGGTAGCTGAACCATGGGCGGTTCAACGGGAGTAGTTGGCAATATGTTCCGTTCACTAACCAAATTCACAATCTGACTATCAATGGCTGCCTGAAATATATAACATAAAGTAGAACAAAAAAACACGTTGAAACAAACAACATAAAATGCTTGTCTTAGCAATTAATAATCAGCCATGGCGAGGTTGCAAAATCGTAGTGAACTACTGGAATGCTTCTTGAACCGATAAGGTGTAGTCAGGATTACCAATGTAAGATGGGTTTTCTTTAGTGGGGCCCCCCAATTTTTGGGTTCTTCCACTCGACCCCTTCCCCCCTACTTTTTCGGGATTCCCACACCGAAATCACCCTAAAGTGCCAAGGAAATGCCAAATTTTAAAGGTTCTTGGTCAAACTTTTGTGGCCTGTTATATTCTACTTGATATCAAAGCACTTTAGCAATAGCATTATACGTAGAAAAAAGGCAAGTTTTGCCGTATTTTTTAGCATTTCATGCCATTTTGCACCGAATGTCTGGTCGTCCATCCCCAACTTTATCGGCCTAGAGAGAAAACCCTGGCAATCGCAAGGTTGAGCTTTCACACTACTTCAGTTTCAGAAGAAATAGACAACAAAGGCAGCTAGCTGCAGAAAATAACTAAGACACAAAAACTGACTGCAAACAATGAATGCATGCTACCTGCATTCCCATGGCTGCAAATTCACTGGCAAGGCCAGGCGGTAGACCCACAGACTCCCCAAGATAACCGCCAGTACGACTCTGAAAAAACACAAAAGCAATATTAATATACAACTCTTTTGGCACTTTTACTACGTATGTAAAGGCAAGGAACCTGGATCCAAGGCACTATTAAGCAACAAACGCCAACCGGCGACCCGGTGTGTTGTTGTTTTATTTCATTGTTTTTTATTTTTCATTGTTGTGTTGTTATGTTATGTTATGTTTTATGGCTCATTTTGAAGCTCTTCGCTAGCCCTCATGGATCAATGAGTTTGCACGAATTTGCAATAGTCTTTTTGCTGCTCACGTTCTTCATGCTCATGTTCTCTGCTGTTCTTGCTGAAGGAAGGAAGGAAGAGGCCACGGAATGACCGACCGAGCGTTCCCTCAGGCGTAAATACTACGTATAAATCAGATAATGCACAGTGTAGCATGCGTATAAGTACGCTATGCGCACGCTGCTGCATGCTGTTAGGCTGGGGAGTCTCATCATCATCCATCATCATCCATGGCGGCAGACGGATTGTGCATCCATATGGGGAGCCTCCACCTCCAGGCCCAGCACACGTCTTTGCAAGGCAGACAACGAAGGGAAGCCCGGAATAGGGGGATAGAAGAGGTTCACCCGTGCGGGAGCATAATTTAAGGTCGGGAAGTCAGGGGGCAATGGAACCGCCTCCGTGGAAAATCCAGTGGAAATGGACCCCCATCACTTGGAAATCCCCCACAGGTGTTCCCTGGGATCCGTCTGGTCAACGGCGGGGCATGGCTGATACTTCCCCTTTCTGTTTTTATCTTCAGTCATGTCGGAGCTGGAGAGTCTTTGGGCCCTTATCCCTTCAAAAACAACAACTGCAAACAATCCACAATCCAGAACACGTCCCTGAAACAGGTTCTTTTTCCTATTCATCTCTCATCATTAGCGGCCGGCGAAACAGGAAGGGGTCGGGCAGGGGCGGATCCTGGGAGAAGAAATCCCCCGACGCGATTTTCAGGTAGGATAACTAATGTATAAATATAATAGTATGGCGGAAAAACCAAAAAAATTCGCGAAAGCTTCAAGCTGATTGCGGAATCTAATATTCACCTTCGAAATCAAAGCGTAACCAGAGTGACTGACTATTATTGTGGTATCTTTTCGCCTTTTCTCGCAGCGAGTTAATGAGTTAAACGAGTTAAAATTAACTCAATCCTTTTCACGCACAGAGCTAAAAGAGTTAAACAGTTCATTTTATTAACCTGCCTGCAGGGTTAAACTTGTTACAATTTTATAACTCTACTCTGTTAACTCGCGCGAGAATAGGCCATTTGACGACTAATATTTTGGAATGACAGGCTCTAACAAATGTGCCCACAACTCCTTACACACGGTAAAAAAGCACAGCATCAAGCAAAAACTATCTGACTGACCAGGTTCAGACTACACTAGACTACAAAAATCACATTTCTGACTGGTTTCTATACCTTAATTTGTGAAGGATCCACGGCAGGAGGCATAATGACACCAGGTGCCGGACCCTGACCGTTGGCTACAACAAAAATTTCCACAACAGACATTATTCACCAGAGCAAGTAACAGGAAAAATAGAGCTCTGCGGATCGCAGCACTACAAGGGCTAACTGGCCGGTTTGAATGAAAACAAAATAGGATGGAATAAAACAGCTGTCATCACTTGTACGCTTGAAAAGACGGAATAGAGTACGTTTAGGTAGTTCCTTTCAACCAGCAACACAAATGAAAGCATAGACCACGTTTTATTATTTTGATACGGACCACTGCATTTTTTGTGTTTTTATTGTGCTTTCGCACACTTTTTTAAAACACACAAAATTTAAAAAACACTCAAATTTTCAGCTGAAGGAGCGAATTTTTACGGATTTGAAGCATAATTTTGAAGTTTTTCCAAAAAATTTTATATCACGTTTTTACTCCTGTTTGTTTTCGTCTGGACATTAGTTTTCGTGTAGCCTTCATTATTCTAAGCAACGCTGCCATTTGGGACTGTAAATGGGCATAATTTTCCTAAAACTCTTACTTTTCAAAAAGAAAGGAATTAAAGACGATTTTACTGCAAAATTGAAAACTGATTAAAACTCCCCAAAGCCACAAAATTCAACCAATGTCTATGCTGGACGAGAATTCGCAAAATGCCACCAACAACGAATAAACAACGAAATTCCAAATAAATCATAATCATACATAACTTGCCCCCCTGGGAATATTCGCCAGCATTCCTCCACAAAAGCAGGTCATACGGCTCTTTTCGGCAGCGGAAGGTCAATCGGGGGGTATAACAGTTCAAATGAGTAAACAATTAGTCATTATTTTAGCTTAAATCAAAAAACGAAACTCATCCTTTGGTGGAAAAGTGTGGGGGGGGGAAGATGGTCACTATGTCTCAACCGTGTAAAAAAAAAGGTGACCCCTGGAGAATATCTCCATCCCTGCTTCAGAGACAAGGGGTGCCGGTGCTCATCCCCGGATACACAGCCGTAGAGCCAGGAGTGTCACCTCAAATGATGACTGCATCCGTGGAAGGGGGGCCGGCCCTTCAAGGCTTTAAGCCCTACACGGACTCCTGTTACCTTCCCACAATAGTGGTACCCATTTACCGACCAATTAAGGATGGATAGCTGGGTTGGCTAGAGCTCACGGCGAACCGATATGTGCTTAGTCCCTTGCTCAAGGGGATTTGTGAAAGCTTTGTGGCAGCGGGGATTCGAACCTCGGACTATCGGATCCGAAGTCGAACGCCTTAACCACTCGGCCGGCACGGCACTATGTCTCAACCGTGTGACCTAGCGAAAATCCGACTAGCCCACGTTATAGAGCATATCCACAAACCCCCTTCATGCACCAAGAAAGCTCCTCTGTAACTATTACCAGTAAGTTGGCATAATCTTAAAAATTTAAAAAATCCTTTGGTTTTTGGACAATTTTTGGGTGTCAACTTCGGACCCATGCCACACGAAGGCAGAATCGACAGGAACGGTTATTTGTATTATGATCTTAAAGTACAAGACTTGAACTTTCATTTGCACTAGATTTTGTATCTCTATCTTATGCCAGTCGAGCAGGGTGAGCCATTGTTTTTCCCCCACTTTACCGTTGATGACTATATACAGTACAGCTCATTTCAAAGTGCGTTTGAAGCGAAGTCCCATATCTGGCGAAATGTCGCGAGCGCACGCGAAATTCGCCAAGGCTTTGCGACATTCGTGTAGATTTTTCGCGATATGTCGTACGAAAATCTGAATTTCGCGAAGTCGCGAGCGAAGTTCGCGTAACTTCGCGAAATTTCCCAAGATTTCGCGAAAGCATTTCGCGAAATTTCTGCCACTTCGCGAAAACTCCTCGCGAACTTCGCGAAACACTTCGCGAAATTCGCTAGCTAGGGTTTTTGTTAGCTAATTTGAGGGGTTTTCTCCATATCTACCAAAATTCTGGGTAAATTTTAAATTGTAGCTTTGGTTCAAATTTTTCTCTTCGCGAAATGTCGCGTAATTTACGCGATGTTGTGCGACATTTCGCGAAGTTGTCGCGAAATCTGCTAAAAGGTGTTGTGGATTTATATACGTCTTTTGGAGAGTCCTAAATTATGAAGTTTTGGCTTGCGGATATAGAGAACACGAAAAGGAAATTAGAGCTGAGCTATTATATGCGTCACCCGCTTTTCCCGCGTGGTTGCCATCTGTTACGATTTTTCCCGAAAGTTTTTACTACTTTCTTTCAAGAACTTTCAAATGAAGGCAGCTTATATGCCTTGCTTTTTTCCGGAAAACGGTTATTTTAAAAATGCCGATTACTGCACCACTTGTTGCCATCGCATTCTTCTGTTCACAATATATAGTCAAGCGGGGAAAACCCACTTTTTCTTTTTTGGACCAGAACTTTCGACTGGTTGGGGCTAGCACGAGTTTGATACTAACGTGTATTTAATTACGTAGGGTTTGCCCTAAACTTTCGAATGAGGTATAGTTTGTCTCTCTAGGCCTGTCGTTATGGAGAAATTAAAGTTTTTCGTTTCGGAAAAAACCCAATGCGGGAACAAATTCGCTATTTTTGACGAAATTGAAAGATTTGGCTTGGAATGGCACCATTCCAGATTTTGGCCACCTGGACCACACATAATGGAAAGAAGCAAGATAAAACCTATACTAATTTAATTAATGGACTCTATTAAACACATGTATGTGTTTATTTAGGGTTTCCTGCTAATGGCTACAAAAATATTCAAAATTTGAAAAATGGATTTTTCCCCGCCGATGGGGTTTTCCCGCCAACTCTAGGATAACTTTAAGCAAGTAGGAAATAATTTGTTGTGTTTTTCTCTAGGTCACCCCCAGGTCGCACCGGAGGGATCAGAGCAGTATGGCATATATCATCGTGAAGCGCAACCCTTACCCTACATGTATATACATATAAGCCGTTTTGGTCTAGGTCTTTCCAGTAGTTCAGGGTGGCCCGGCAAATTTTGTCAAATTTTGGCACTTGGACGTACCAAAATTAATTTCAAAGTCCCAAAAATTTGCAAGGAAGTAGCAGGGGCTACAATAATCCACCCTCTAGGGTAGGTTTGGACGCTCTTCAAGATAGGCTACTAAAATCCTATATATATATATAGCGCGGCGGGAAAAAACCCAAATTTTCGAATTTTGGCTGTAACTTTTTTATTAAGCGACAAATCGAAAATCTAACGATAACTACAGTGAGGCCTTGCGAAGAACTTCAAAATGAGCCATAAAACGTCTCTCTAGCGCTTACCGTTGGTGAGAAATTTTCGACCAAACCGATGGGAAAAACCCAATGCGGGAAAAAACCCATGGGCGGGAAAACCCATGGGC
>JASAND010027536.1:0-80017 GCA_030248195.1 Trissonchulus latispiculum | reverse complement strand
CCGACGTTGTGATTCTGAGCCGACGGATGTCCCTCCCCTACACTCCAACGAACACTGGTACTCCAGTCTTGTGGTGTTTTGTTTTGTTCCGTTGTTTATGTTTATCTTTATGGCATTAATTCTGCAGCTTTTAAGAGACTTACTTTAATTTTTTCACTTGTGTGTTATGGCCCATATATAGTGCCTTGTTTTGTTGTAATACTTAACTTTCGTGTTTATTTTCGTTTTGTTGCATAATAAATTCATCTGTATGTTTTCTCAGTTAGGATTGTGTCTAGGCTTAATGGTTAGGCTGAGATTTTGTGCCATGTTGTTCCCCGTCTTGTGTTGCTCGTTCCGGTGCGGTAGTTGTGTCTGTATGTTTGTTGGTTTTGTTGGTCGGGGATAGTTTCCCCCAGTGGGTTGATCGGGGGCAGCCGATTAGTCTCGTTTAAAAGGCGCCTAATAGTTGGTAGTGTGCCTGGTGGCACGAAAAGTCTGCCCGGATACGTGGCGGTATGTCAACGTTTTTATTTTTGCTTTTTATAACTCTGTTTTAGTCTTTAACATTTCACCTAGGTTGCGCAACCGAAAATTTTAGCATCTAAAATTGTTCTAACCCCTATACTAATTTCGGTGGACACGCCGCGCCGGGGCGGGCGGCGGCAAGAGGGGGTATTTTGTAGAGTATAGGATAAACGCGTGAGCTAAGCCTAAGTATACGGTAGATAAGTCTCAATTGAAATTGAAATGTTTCATGAACAATCAATGTAAAATTATCGTTAGCTAATTTCATAGCTCAAATATGACTCATAATGATGATCCAGTTCAAAATGGCGGATCAAGTTCAGTTGGAGTATTGTTGGTCCTGTGGGTAGTCGGTGGGTAGTGTAGGAGATTCTCTGCCATTTTGTGAGCATTATTTTTAGTTGTATTTTATGACTTGGCCGAGCTCGTTTTTGGAAACTGTTGGTGATTTATTTTGATATGCAAGTAAATAATCTTTTAGTTTAGGGACTTTTCTCTCATTCCGAGCGAGCGAATATCTAACCCTAATCAGTAGACAACTACAAAATCATTTTATTACTCTCTGGACATCGCACACCTTTGACAACAACCTGCAACTAGACGGTCAGTCAATCGTGAATCTAGCACCAGGGTTTTATTCCCTACAACATCTCAATTGTGAGTGTCACCCGCTCCTTGCTGCTGAGTCCTTGCTCCAGTTCCAACGAAACAGGTTTTTTCCGTCGAATGTTCCATTTGTATCGTTAGCCTTCCAAAACCAATACATTCTTTACGGATATATCTTTTGACGGCGGCTTTGGCCGAAATGAGCACTATAACTGACCCTGTATCGATCAACGCAACATACTTTCTGTCATTGAGGGAAATTTCAGTGACTGGGGGAGGCACTGACTTATTAGTTAACATGTTGACGTGTTTAGGAGGCCATATTATGCTTGACATTGACGTTTAACGGGTGTCAATGTAAGTGTTGTGCTGACAGTTGACAAGTCCTGGAAGTTTGTTCTCGCATCCTGTGTTTCGTTCACTTTTAAGGTTTGCATAGGCAAAAAGGCACTATTTTCAGGTTCACTGGGTTCTTCATCCTTCCTATTTCGCCTGTAAGAAATTTTGATGACATAATCGCCTCACTAGGATGTAAATAATTAAGCCTAGAACTAACAAGATAGAAATAACCACCGCCAAGTTTATAAACAGCTGTATTGGCTCTTTGCGTAGACTGTTTAGAAGCGAACCAGCTCCATGAGCTGCACCCACTAAAAGTGTAGCTCTTCCCTCTCCAGCGCCAACTAAGATGTCTGCAACGGCTTCACCCTATCCCGCAACTACATCACCCAAACCATCTCCTATTCTCCTTAGAGTTGCAGCTTACAGCTTCAGAGTTTGTAGACAATTGCGTAGTGTAGTTGATTAATGCAGCCAGCTGTGTTTCTGTTTGTAAAAGTCGGAGTTCGTGACTCCTAAGACTACTCATTGTCGCTGCTACTCCAGTAAGTACAATATGAAACAGAGCTGGTGCATCAAAATGTATGACGTGATCGTGTTGTTGCCATATTACTTCATATAGGAGCATCGTTACGTGCACTGGACCTGCAGTGCATCGCCAACCGATGAGCACATGATATTTGTGGTGAATAATGAATCAAATCGGTACTTCCTGCCGGGGCGAACATAAGCTAATCTTCGATGACTACAGGCAAGTTAGAATAGCATTTATCTTGGTGCTTATGATCCCAATAACTGGCATCTGCCACTACTTGTTTGCATGACCAAGTCATGACTAATTCGCCATCAAAAGCAGTGTGGATGTCCGTTCTGTTGAGGAGGATGCTGACGCATAGCGTAAGATCAATCCTATCTTCAACAGTTGATGGGTTAGTTGTAGCTGTCGCTGTGCGATATAGTACAGCGTGGTCCATACCTGCCCATAAATTTCCAGTTTCTTGTCTTAGAAGTTTTAAGTACAAGAACTCTAATTGGGCGCTAATAGGGTCTGATTCAGGTAAAGCGTTTGATACGTTTTTCAAGGTACCGATTTGTTGTGGCTGTTGTGCAAGTGTCGGTTGCACACTTTGTAGACCATGGTGAAAAGTTACTGCTATACTTTGGCCCATCAAATAAGTGTTTAGTGGCAAAGGTGCGTACATACCACTATAAGTGTATGCATCTTGAATTTGGTCAATTAAAATGTATTTATCTGCTAGGGCTGCGAGGACTTCACCGTAAAATTGATATGGGCATTGAAACTGTTTAAAAATAGTACTGTTCCATATCAGTGCCAGTTCTTCCGTTATGCAATGGCCAGTCAAAGGTATACAAGAACTTGTCAGACCCAAGTCACTGACCAATTGCTTACCATCAAAGGACACAACAGAACCTTTTTCAGTAGTAGCGTTTTAAATGTCTGGCACTGATCGTAACAGCACCATGTATACTGTATGCTGTGACTGTTGTTACTGGCATAGACTCTATCTGAAACTTGTGCAAGCTTGGTATTGGCCAAGTCTTTGATTTTTGTGCTTCCTTTCATTCCTTAAGGGATACGGCTTGAGCTATGGACCGATCTGTGACAACGCCTTTGAATCCGAAGAATCCCACTCGCGTGCACACAGTCAGCAGTTTCAACCGATAAGCCCATTTGTTGGTTCTTAGTGGGTCTGTAAGTATACTGTACTTCCGCCTTTTGTACAGTGTCAATTCGTGGAGGCGAGCAGCGAGCCACGGATGGCACTTCGATGGCTTGCCCTGCTCTTCCCGCGCCACAAACCTGAAACGTATGCGTGTCAGCTTCCGCTGAAGCAGATGACAAAAACAATGTGAATATCAGGAAGATGCAAAGGAAAGCGGACAAGGCATGTGCCAAAAACACAAGTGATTTTAGCAGATGACAGCACAGTTCAAAAAACTACTTTTAAGATGGCAAGAAGTGCACGGTTCAGAGTTTCCTTGGCGTCTCGTTTTCCGAGTGCGCCGTCGGAACTGTCTAGATTGGCCTACCGTCTCCGCTGGTGTTGTGCTTCCATCGGCATCACCATCAGTTCTGCGAATTTCCTAATCCTGATTATCAGTTAGTTGTTGGGAAATCACAGAAACAGTTGAACTGGATATGTTGTTTACCCAGTCTTGAATGGCTAGGTTTGTCTAGCCAATAACTGATACCAGCATTGGGCAGCTTTTATCACTCTCTGAAGAGACTACGAAACTGTCCTACTCAGCACAGATAGGGACGCATCTAGGTTCTTCTATGCTGTGGATAAATGTGGGTCATCAAATTGCTAATTTTGTCTTCCAATTCTGCGATTTTAGATGCTGAGGTACCAGATCTAGACGTTTTTTGATCTTTCGGACTTTGCGCTTTGACTAGCACCTGTATCGGAGTCTGTACACTGATCATCTTCGACTGCTGCAACAGCATTTCGAAGCCGTCTACTGTTCTGATTGTCATTTTGGAACACTTTCTTAAGTACGAAGCTGTCTGAGTTTCGATTTGTATTCCTGCTTTTTTGGTTGGGCGCGGTCCTGAGCTGGTCTACGTGAATGAGCAAGGCCGTCGGTACGACGATCCAATTTAGAAATTCTGTCATCAACTGCAGAATTTCCAAATGTCCTACCGCAACCCTGCTCAGATATATAGAAGACCTACCGTAGCTTCCAACTTCGACAAGGCAGCAAGGGTGAGTTGCTTCAGCTGATGCGGCAGTAGATCAGTAGATTGTCTTCTGCTTTTTGGATGTTGGCGTCAGAGGACCAGATGGCGAGAACATCTGTATAGATGCTTCTTTCAACGCCATCCGCTAGATCCTCCAATATATTGTTGATAAATACAATGAAGCGAACAGGAGCAAGCACTGATCCTTGTGGGACGCCTTGATGGATTATTTTCCACCTGCTGAATCTTACACCCTGTTTGACCCGGGTTTTCTGGTCCGAGAGAAAAGCCTTGATCCAACGAATACAGCAGTTAGGGACATTTAGTTCCAAGAATTTGTGATAGAGACCATCTTGAGATATGGTGTCAAAGGCTTTAGAGAAATCTATCAGGGCCATAGGTGTTCGCTTCGCCGGAGGTTTCTGCTGAAAGCCATCCGCTACTGACTGAATTAGCCTGGTTACCAGATCTTCAGTTCCACGCAGTTGCCGGTTTCCGTCCTAAAGCGGTGACAGTCGTCCTTCTGATTCCAACACATACCGTATACGGGCCTTGATTACAGATTCCACCAGTTTTACCATGCAACTGGTGAGACTGACCGGTCTGTAGGATGACAGTTGATGCGCTGATTTTCCCTTCTTCAGGATTAGGACAATGTTTGCCCTTCCACAGCTGGTCGGTGCTTCGCCGGAGATCCAGGAGACATTGATGATTTTCAGAACGTACTGTCTGCCTGCCGCTGGAAGTTGCTGGAGTAATTCATTGCTGATATCGTCTGGTCCGATACTTTTCCCTTTGGCATAGCAGAAAGGACTGATCTTGGCATTGACAATTCCTTATCAGCTGGTTCCTGACTCGGTTTCTGTTCTTTATTTACTGAGAGGAGAATCCCCTGTAGCTGACTAGTGCCTCATGAAGGCTTTTGCTTTTTGGCCAGTACTGCTGATGATTCTTCCATTTTCTTCAATTGCAGCACTGGTTTGAGTTCCTTTCTTGTCATCGATTGAATTAGTTACAGACCAAACTTGTTTAGGATCAGCTCTGACACTTAGTTTGTCTGTAAGTCTTAGCCAATACTATGCTTTAGCCTGTTTATCAGATCCAGAGCTTTCCTTTTAGCCTGAATCCAGGCTGGCCGCTGATCTTCGTCTCCCCTTGCCGCCAGAAGCTTCTCTTTGCATGTTCGGATTGTCTGTACCGCCTGCGGACACCACTAAGGTACCAGATGATTTACTTTTACTTCCGGGACTGATCGTTTGGCTGCAGGGATAATGCATCTGTTGAACCATTTGTGGACACTGACTGACAGCTGGAATGGGATGGGGAAGACTGGAGCCTGGCGGACCCGCCGTCGCCGTAGTTGATGGAGAAGGAGGGCTGTGGAGAAGGCCTTGTTGAGAGCTGGTAGAACAGGACCAGTTAGAGGGGTATGAGGCTAGTGACCGGAGACCAGAGCATGGCTTAAAGTGCACACATCCAAGACACTGGTTGCATTGTGCACAGTTCGTCCATGCATTTTCCCCGCAAACCGAGAACGGGCATTTGATTGGGACTTTCCTGACAGGGCTTGGATTCTCTTCGATGTCACCAGCAAGGAGTAGAATGCGAGCCCAGTACGCTGGCTTACAAGGCTCGCAAAGGAAAATACGCATGCACTTTTCGGGTAGGGTAGGGACAACCAATGAGGAGAAGTATGGTCGTGCGTGACCAAAAGACCAACCCAAAGTCTGCCCACCAATCGGATCGGGAGACAGGAGAGGAGCCAATCGTCGCCATAACCCGGAGGGACCAGGGCCGCGTTTCACAAAGCCCTCCTAAATTTTGCTCTTAAAGCTGCTCCTAAGTCAAAAGTTAAGAGGGTTTTCCAAGCAACTTAGGACGACCTCCTAAACTGTTTCACAAAACTACTTGGAGATTGCTCTTAAATTTTAACGCTAAGAGCGCTCTTAACACCATTTTCAACTAAAATTTAGGAGCCCTCTTATGTTTGTTCCTTAAGTTTGTTACTTATACCAAGAGTACATAATAATAAGAGTATGCCACTAGGCAAGCTCTACGTTATCAGAGCAAAAACTATGCTCTGCTCGCTAACGGCCCACCCCCCCCCCCAGCAAATCAGACCCTAGTAACCCCCCCCCCCCGCAAATCAGTACCTAGTCGAAACGGGGTACGCTCACTCGCTCTATGTTTATGTGCTTAAGCTTGAAAATACAAGCAGTGCGTGCGCGAATTTTGTGCCTGCTTCGAGCTTTAGAACACAAACATAGAGCACAAAAGTCTTTGAAGTGAAGGGTCTAATTTGTGGGGGGGCCGTTAGCGAGCAGAGCATAGTTTTTGCTCTGATAACATAGAGCTTGCCTAGGGGCATACTCTTATTATTATGTACTCTTGCTTATACATAACACATATTTTTGGTAATTTCAACGTAAAATAATTGATAACTAACTGAAATTAATTGAAGTCACGTATACTAAATAATTAATCACATTAATAGGGCAAAAAATTTTTATTTAAAAACGTAAGTTTAGTGACGAAAACAAAACATTTTAAATTTGAAAAATTTCATGATATAATCTATCGCATTTATTGAAAATGTGTTTCTTGGAATTATAGTTGCGTATTGCATCACATTTATGGCAAAACAATAACAAACAGTGCTGTTTTGAACTTAGGAGGGGGTTTAGGAGTGCTAAAACGTGCTCCGATTTTAGGAGCGAACTTTAAGAGCTCTCCTAAACTAGGAGCCCTTCATGAAACAGCTAAATCTTAACTTTGCTCTTAACTTGTAAATTTAAGAGCTCCTAAAGATAAGAGGGCTTTGTGAAACGCACCCCAGGGGTATGGGTTCGCGCCACCGCGACCAAGGCACTCTCAAGGACAAGTCCCAAACTACTCCCCCTTTCAGTTGTCTTGTTGCTGGCAATGTGTTGGCTTAAGGTCAGTGAAATGCTATTCTAAGGTCCTTTTTGCGCGCGAGTCAAACGAGTAGAGTTAAACGAGTTAAAATGAACTATTTTAACTCCTATTCGCGCACTCAGAGAGTTAATTTTAACTCTGCCTTTTTTAACTCTTCTAATTCTCGCTGGGTTAAAAATGAGCAGAGTTAAACGAGTTAAAACGGGGGAGTTAAAATAAACTCCCTGAGTGCGCGAATAAGGGCTTAAAATTATTTTTATATATTATATAGTATATAGTATATTTATACTTAAAAGGTAATTTTATCTAAGTCTGACCAAAAAATCTTGGAACCAAACTGTGAGCGCCTGTCCTGAGTTAACCTTTGAAGTTAGTCTATATAAAGTATATATTATTAGAAACCTCACGAGGAGGAAAATCCGGTAAAATCATTATATCCGGTCTACATCCGGTAACCGGATACCAAATCGATAAAAACTCTTCTGACTCGGACAGATAATGCAAATTAATTCATGCTCTAGTATATTGGTCCTTGGCCCAAGACATTTCCGAAAATCCGGTCATATCCGGTCCATGTTCGGTAACCGGATGTCTAGGTCACAAATAGGTCACAATACTGAGATAATAGCCCATGAAATCTCAAATTTCAAAGCTCAGAACCGGAAATTGACCGGTTATTCGATTACTTTGACACCGGTAAAATGAAAGTAGCCTCCCAAATATTCATTGTGCCAGAAACGAACATTTTTAGTCCGCGATTCCGAGCACCAGACCGGAAAAACCGATTTTTCCGATTTTTTCGAGCCGGATATGGCCATAGATCACGCAGTTTTGGTCCAAATCGGACAAGATTTCCTATACAGACTAATTTCGACTCGAGGAATCCAAAAATTCAATCAGTGAAACTGTGCAACCTACCCATCTTGCTGTACAGTTTTTGTGACCTAGACATCCGGTTACCGGACATAGACCGGATGTGACCGGATTTTTGGAAATGTCTTGGGCCAAGGGCCAATATACTAGAGTATGAATTAATTTGCATTATCTGTCCGAGTCAGAAGCGTTTTTATCGATTTGGTATCCGGTTACCGGATATAGACCGGATATGATGATTTTACCGGATTCTCATCCTCCTCCTGCGGTTTCTAAAAACATATACTTTATATAGACTAACTTCAAAGGTTAACTCAGGACAGGCGCACACAGTTCGGTTCCAAGAATTTTTGGTCAGACTTTAGTTTAACCCGCCATTCCTCTCCGTTCTCATGCACGTGTTCAAATCAATGATCAATAGGATATGAGTCTTCTGCCTTGTTTTGAATGCAGTTCAGTGGTCTAAAATCTCTTAAACTGTAATATTTGTTTCACATGCTATAGTTGAAGACTATTTTATTTCATTTATTTGCTTTGCAGAGATTAAGCAGTCAGAAACACCTGCGCACAAATGTTTTATTTACTGTCAGCAAAGGACAATATACAGGGCGTACAAACTATATCGCTACAACTTGATAGGATATGTTTTTCAAGCCAAAGTTTAAAGTAGCCAGCCTTCAGTAAAATATAGTCTCCTATACAAAATTAATTATTTAGTCTCCTACGACTGGAACTAAAGTTTTGATATTGGAAAAGCTAGTCTTTTGTCACGTTGCTGTGCTGTGCCCTCGACCCTCGAAATGTGTCCTAAGTTTCTCCAATTAGCACACAAGGTCTGCCTCAGCTTCTGTGAAAATGACGCAATTTTGTTAATCGTTTTTTCGTAGTGCTTCGATGTTCCAGTAGTGTTGCATCAGCAGACGAATTTTCATAGGACCGTATTCCCAAAGCCGTGGTACCCTACCAATGGTAGCTTTTAAGGGTTATCAGAGGTTAAACTAATTGTTTTAACAAGTGGTATGCTTATGCTATCACTGGTAAGAGAAATCGTAAACCAGGGCTGGAGCTAGTTTGCAGTGAAAATTTAATTTAAATGGTTCTCTCTAGCTACTTTTACAGTAACCGTAATGGTATAGCAGCTTATATATGCAACCGAGATATCAGTGAAGACGAAACTTTCAAAATTTTAAGAAATAGCAGTACAATTTTTTATTACCATTCCAAATATTTTGTAGTTCAAATGGTCTTTCAGAAGGGTGCTTTTATCTTACTGGAATAATAGACATAAGTTTTATATTTCCAAGATTTTATTTAATTTGTTCATAAAACCACTGGTAAGGCTTGCTTACCAATGGTTAAGTCTTACTTGAAACGCTGTAGATATCAAACAAGCAAAAGCTTTATGCAAAATGGATTTGTTTTTACCATATTTACGGAAAATAGGCCTGCTGCGAGTATATAACACTGTTATGGAAAGAGTATGCATATACATGCATGCAGAACGTAATCGACCTTGCAGTTGTCCTGATTGGTAAAAGCTAATCCAATCAGTTTTGTGGTATTACCAGTATGACAAAAAATGACAGCATCATTTGCAGCTTGCTTTGACGATTAGTTGATTAGTTCTGTGGAAAACGTTCTTTCATGGTTTTTCCATTTCCGTATCGCGAGCCTAGCATATTCATAGTGATGGCATGTGTTCGTGGTCGGGTAATAAGCAGCCACCACGTGGCCCAACCTGATCACTGTCACCTATTATTCATTCTCGACATTAATGTTTGTATCTGTCCAGGGATATGTTAACTTTGTCATTTGTTTATATGGTATGTAATGGATAGCAAGATGTAATCTGTTGGTTGGCAATAAATAGCATAGCATAGCATAGCATAGCATAGCATTCAAAGTTAAACTTCGAAAAAAAGCTGTGGTACCTGGTCTGCAGTTAAAAACAGCCATGGTTTTATTAGATCATTTTTCCATAGTGTAAACTATTGCATTCCGCCTTGAATTGTGTGAGTGCGTGTCTGTGCAAGATCTAACACCTTATGTAGTTAGACACTGACACAGCTGGAACAAGTTGGTCCCAAATGGGACAATATTCCTTCATGGACCTTAATAATTCCTGTAGAAAACATTCACAAATTGCTTCGACGTAATGCATATTTCTTATTATTCTATGCCGAATTTGAAGTATCAATAAGTATCAATCAGCATGAGTCTATTCAGTTTACCGCTTATTTCTTTGTTGTCAGTTGAGCTGACCAGTAAAGCTCAGTTAGTGAACCACTAAGTTTACCATTAAATAGTGGCCCACGAGAACAAGTTACTCATTGTAGTGTTAAGTTGATGCATATGTATTTTGATGCATATGCATATGCAGTTGATCAACGCATATGTGCATTGCAATGCTTTTGGTTTTAAAATGTCAGCTAGTTCATTGTGCCGATGCAGTAGTCGCCACAGCTTACGTATGTTCAGTCTTTCAAACTTTAATTGATTCCTTAATATCGAATACAAAGGATTTCCATATATGTACACATATGGGATGGTGTAATTTATATTTCATTCGTAATTGTGTACTCTTAGCAATATATAATATATTATACAACTCTTTTGCACTTTTACTGTGTAAAGACTGTGCATATAAATCAGATAATACACAGTGCAGCGTGCGTATAACTAAGTTATACGCACGCTGCACGCTGGGAGGCCTGACCCTAATCTAAGACGCTGAAGCATACAGTTCACTGCATGCTTCAGCAGTGTGTACAGCAGAGTTCCAACCTAGACAGCTCTGCCAATTTGCACACCAAAATTTTATAAATAATGGAAAAAGCATTCCCAGCCATGGCAACAATGCTGCCGCTTTACATTAAAATTTTCAATCAGTCGAGACATATCTGTCAGCTGCAACATAAACGAGTAAGGTTTCATCAATTATGGATACATTTAGTCGTTGTATAAGTACTTTACAACACACCTTAGCGCTGTTCACTAATTTCTACTGCGCACGTCGCATGATGATCTGGGAATCACTTACTAATCTGATGTGGTGCAACGGAGTTGTTGCTAAGCAAATGCTCGCTAGCACTTGTTTAGCTGATCATTTGGTCTTCGGATTACACGGCGTAGCATATAGTAATCAGTTTGAATGCAAACTAAGGTGTGCATATATAATATATTTATGAAAATTGTCCGAAAATGTGAAATTTTTCAAAAGAACAATGTTCATGGTATTTTCGTTGAAACGCAGAAATGAAAGTTTGAAGATGAAGATGCGCTCTAATTACCATCTCCAAAGATTCATCTATGTGCCTAAGTGAAGCCCCCAAGCTCCACTTCCGCACTCAAAAATTTGCAACCATTTAGATTGCTGACAGCTTATAACTGCGATTAGACTATAATTTCCGTCAATTATATAGCCGCTAACCTAATTTGCATAAATGAATTTCCGCAAAAAAGTGCCCTATACTAGTCCTGTGTTGAAGATAGGGCGTTGATGTGGTCAAATTGAGAAAATACATGAAAACATAGATAAAAGCCATTTTATTCATTCCTGCTCCAGCAGGAAACTGCTTCGTGGAAAGGAGTAAAGGCCCTGTGTAAAAGTATACACTATTGAGTAATGTGATTGTTAACATATACTTTCACACTAATACATACATTCTTTACACAAACACACACACACACCCAGCACGTCATCCCAAATTTTCTTTGCTTGCAAAAAGTTAATTTGCATATTACCATAGGGATATTGAATTTTTACAACATAGCTTGTGTATTTTATGGGAAAAGCTATGAATTCCAATGCTGGTGTGGTAAACTACATTAAAAACCGATTATAGTAGACCTGCTGCGTCGTGACGCAGCAGGAAAAAATATTTAGCGCACTGCAAGCTACCACTGGTAAAATAACCAATTGGTTGGGAATACGCTCTATCTAACCAAATGGTTTTTTACCGCTTGTAACCCTACCAGAGCTTTGTGAATACGGCCCATAGTTTCAGTTTTAGTTTTCGACCCAAAATAATTTCGACTTTTGTTTCAGTCAACGGAAAACATAGTATCAGATTCAGATAAACCTTCAGTCGGCAACAGAAAACTATTTCAGTTTCAATTTTAATTTCAGTAGGAGTTTCTGATTATCGAGCTTCGAATCCATGACAAATTCAACAAACAGAATGACAACACAAATGGACGCAATTGATACTCAAAACAGGTTCAAGTTCAAGTTCAAGTTCAAGTGGGGGTGTCCGTGTCGCCCGCTGAGCCTGGTAGGCTTTTCGGGCGCTGGTGTTCTGGTTTTCTTAATGCTTCATCTTTCACGTTGATTCGCGTCGTTGGGGTGCTTTCCTGGCAGCGTCAGGTGGGAAGCTGAATTCTTGGCTTATTCGTTAGTCCATTGCCAGGATGTGCGGTAGCGGTGATCTACTGGCTGTGGGATGAATTCGGCGGCTAGTAGGCGTTCATACGTTAAGAGGTTGGACGTTTGGTTTGTTCGGACACCGTCCATCATCTTCTTCGCTCACTCTTCAACTTGTGGAATTTCTGCCAATTCGTGTATCCAGACGGTCGGTGTATAACTTGGCAGTCCAAGGCAGGTTTTCAGGACCGGTTCTGGATAAGTTTGCTTCTTTTTCCTGTTTGCTCGGGCGGCGCAATTCCAGGCTATTGCACCATATTCCAACACTGGTCGTACGAACCGTTTGAATACTTGCAGTCGGAGCTTTGGTTCAACTCCCCAGCTTGTTCCGCCCAGCGCTCGTAATACATTGTATCATGTTTTGATCTTCTGCTCGACTGTTTTGATATGCTCACGGAAGGTGCAGTTTCGGTCAAATACGACCACTAGGAACCGCGTTTCCTTCACCCATTCGATGAACTGGCCATTGACTTGGATCTGTAAGATTTCCCCATTGCATACTCCAAGGTCACTGCGTTTTCTGATGAAATGGATACCATCCTAGCAAGATTCGCCATTTATTGCAGAACCGGGCTAGCTCGTCTACTGCTAGCCGGAGTCGATTGATGACTGTTTTGTTGCCCTTTGTCAACAGGGCTACATCATCCGGAAATTGGCTAAAAAATATTTTGGCCGGGTTGGCAGGCATGTCGTTGGTGACCAGAGTGTAGAGCAGAGGTGAGATGGTAGCGCCTTGAGGGACGCCGGCGGAAGGCTGGAATGTGTGGGATAGGCTGTTTTCCACTCGGACGTGAATGCTTCGTTCCTCTAGGAAGCTAGAGATCTAGCGGAGTAGCTTGGTTGACAGGTGTTGGTTGTGCAATAGGATCAGTTTGGCAGGGAGCCCGTTATGCGAAACAGTGTCAAAGGCCTTCCCTACATGTGAAGACTAGTGTTGGAAAATAAGAAAATTTTACGGGTCGGGTCGGCCGATGTGGTCCTACGGGCCGGGCCGCGGGCCGGGCCCGCAACCCGCGGCCCACCACCGGCCCGCGGGCCGGTGGCGGCCGGGCCACGTGGGCCGGCTCGGGGCCGCAAAATTCTACGGGTCGAACGGCCCTATGTCGCAAAAAACGGCCCGAACTGTTAGGTAAATTGATTTCAACTTGTTTTACGTCTAATTTCAACTTATTTTACGGCTATTTTCTGTCTTCCATTTTTCACAAACAACATATAGCAATAGCATGTGGCCACTGATCTGCCGATTACGTCTTTGGTAAGTAGTACATTGTTATGCAGAATTCCACACATTATCCAAATACAAATCCAAGCTGTCGCTCGGCGCTCATACTCCACTCTTAACCTTATGCTACAATTCCGATTCTATTATTTTTTACAGATGCTGTCCTACCTTTTCTGAAGCTTTTCACTTCCTCAAACTAAATGTCTGTTGTGTTAAGTTTGTCCACGTGCATGATTTTGACATAAAGGTCTAATTTACATGACCAATAGCAGGGAATGAACTAAACCAAATTTCATTTAGTTTGTGTAACATGGTTTTGGATGTTGGTTACGTTTCAAATTAGCAATTACAATCGCAAGCAAGAGCACTGTGTCTTAAACAGCGAACGATACCCCCTTACATCAAGATCAATACCATCAAACCTAATTATATAAGCGAATGTTTTCATTCCAATTGCTTTGCGACAACTGTCCACACCATTCTCATAGACGTAATTTAAAAGGATTAGGTATATCCAATAAGTAGCCACCAGACATGTGCAGGAGGGGAAGTTCTGGGGGGGTGAAGGGCGGCCGAAGGCCGCCGAAAAACCGGATTTTTCCGGTTTTTTACCGGAAAAATCCGGATTCTGGGGAGGGGTGAGCCTCTGGGGGGGGGAGCTCAGGTCTGGGGGGGGGGTGACGACCCCCCAAACCCCCCCAAGCACACGTATGGTAGCCACTATATAAACATCCTTAACCCCCCAGATACCGGCACAGCTCAATTCTAATTTCCATTATGTGTAAAAACAAAGCCATGGAAAATCCGTGAATGAAACTTTGCTTGTAGTCTTGAAATTGCATCGAAATTTATTGAAAAATTGCCATTTACCGTGTAAAAAACCGGCCCGGCCCACGGCCCGCCACCGGCCCGCGGGGCGGTGGCGGGCCGCCTATTTGTAATCTTGCGGGCCGGGCCGCGGGCCAGGCCGTTGCCGAAAAATCCGGGCCGGACCCGGGCCGGACCGGCCCGGCCCTCGGCCCGGAACGAGCCCACGGCCCGCCCGCCACCGGCCCGCGTCACAACTCTAGTGAAGACCGCAAAGATGTTATTGTGGCCTCCTTTTGAGGAGACTCTATGGTAGAAACGTCTTGTGCAAGTCGGAATAGATGGTGAAAGGTACTCCTTTTCTTCCGATTTCCACTCTGTTCCTGCTTGAAAACTTGGTTTTCTTCGAGTCGTTAGACGCCCTGCTGTTTATGATCCGTTCGAAGTTCGAACGTCTTACCAAGACAAGGGCAGCAGAGTGATTGGTCTGTAGCCTTGGATAGAAGCAGCGTTCATCCCAGGCTTGGAGACCATAGTGATGACGCCCTGCTACCACCGACGTGGGTGGTAGCCGACGTCAAGACAGGCATTGTAGGCGGCAGTGAGGCAGGTGATGAAGATGGCAGGCGCGTGGTACATCATGGGTCTTCGTATGCCCTCTCTGCCCGGTGCCTTCTTTTTGGTCGACTTAATGGCAGCTCGGACCTTCGCTTCTGTGATTGGTGCGCAGACTGGATGACCTTCGTCTTGATCTACCGGATTGAGCGTTTTTCCGGTTGGCGTCACTGTCCATGTTTTTGGTGTAAAGGCAAGGCGAAAGCGTCTTCTAAAATGTCACTACAGTTTGGGAACGAATTCCAACTTAAGCTTGGTTCGATTGTGCCCGGGTGGCTCAATCGGTAGAGCGTTGGCCTAGACAGTCAAAGGTTGTGGGTTCGATCCCCACCTCGTGCCCGAATTTTTCGGGTCGGAGGTGCTGTAGTGACAATCTTAGTTTCGTTTGTTCTTTCACGTGTTTCTGTGCCTCCACCGTGGCGCTGACTGAGTTTCTGTTGTTCTCGTCGAAGTGCTGGGATCCCTGGTCACAAAAGACGGTGTTGAGATGGTTTGCAAGCCTTCAGTCTTATCTTCGTTGCTTCTGAGGTAAATGTTGGATCCGTTATTATCTTTAGTTTCCAAGGTAGGAATTGACCTCGGCGCACCAGCATTGTTGAGTCCCCGAACTGTCCTCCATAGGGCAGGGATGTCATGCTGGGTCAGCAGTAAAGTGTGCTGGTGCCACCTTCACGCTTCTCGTTGATTAACCTCTGCTTGATGGTTGCGCAAGTGCCTGAAGTCTGGGTTGGATCGGCTTAGCTCCCTCCTGACCGAACGGCGGAACTGAATCATCTCCATTAGGGCTTGACTTGGCCGGAAGCCTTCCCTCTTCTTAGGTATAGACTTCGGGATGCATTCATTGGCTGCTGTCAACACGGCTTCTTCGAGCTTTGTCGCATAATTGTCTATTTGTACGACAGGGGCGGTGTTCTGGTTCGGGTCCAGCACTTGCTGACCGAGCCCCTGGTCCTCTATCAGTGACTGTAGTTTCAGCTTATAGCGGTCCCAGTCCGCCTTATGTTACCGGAAAACTGGTTTAGGTGGCGGCGGGCGATGGACTGTCATGTTGAAAATTGCCCATACTGTGCGATGGTCGTTTCTTCCAATGGGCTCATCCACTGTTGTGCCATCACAGCGTGAGCGGACGGCTTTGGAGGCCAGAATCAAGTCGATAGTTGACCCTCTTCCACTAGGTCTCGTGGTCTGGCCAGGTTCGTTGAGGACCGTTAGCTCCCTATCTTCCAAATATGTGTTCAATTGCTGACCGGCTCTGTCTTCATCTGCGTGTGGTGACCAGGAATGACTGGTGGAGTTTAGGTCACCAGCGATGATGACGTCGTGGTAGTTGGCTTCTGCCCAGTTGAGCAGAGTTTCGTTTATTCGTGCATCTCCTTGAGGAAGGTAGGGATCATAAGCAGCTCTTTGTTGTCTACAGTGAAACTACAGGCTACTGCTTTCAGAGTTGTAACAGGGAGATCAACTTGAGCCGGTAGGATTTCGTCTCGGACCCACAGTAGAACTCCACCACCGTGGCTGTTGGGCCATTCCTTCCGGTAGCACTGGTAGTTTTTGGCCCAATGAGCTTGCTGTTAGGTTTGAGCCATGTTTCTGAAATGGCGATGATGTCTGACTTCCTTTGTTCAAAAGTCATCTTCAGTTCGGCCAGCTTTGGCGGCAGACTTTTGGGTGTTTGAAAGCAGAAGTGTAAAGGCCATGATGACTACGCTTGATGTCCACTTGGCGAGGCTGCATCTGTTGTAATTATGCATGTTGGGAATTTCCACTGGCGGCAGTTGTGGGGTTTAAGTCGGTTGCCATCTTGGCCAGCACTAGGTACTGGACTGAGGCTGCGGTAAGCACCTTTTCGGCGCGACCCCCAAGCTTTCACAGGAGTTGCCAGAGGTCCTGGCTGCGCGTGGATTTGGCCAGGGCTCGAATCTTGGTTGCTGGAATTTTCACATTGAAGTGGAAGTTTCCCCGCTGGCTGGCCAAATCTGGTAGGTCGGCAGACTGAGCTGGGTCTTTCTGTGTTTTCTCGAGGGCCTTGGTGACAAAGTCGCACGTGAAAGCAAACCTTTGGCTACAAGTTCTATATTGTCATTGCCCTTAACAATTTGGGCGTACAACCTTGCACCAAGGTCACGAGATGTTGCTGTCGAACGCTGTCTTCCTGAATTTGGTGGCGGGTTCTCTTCGGCTTTCTTCCTGAGTGACTTCAGTAGGCGAGTCAGTATTTCCTTGTAGACTAGACAGCGCCTAGAGACAGCTGGATGGTCTCCGTTGTAGTTGACACAGTGGGCTTGATTGTTGCAACCTGCCCGTTTATCCGTTACAGCCGGGCATTGGGGCTGCCTACAAATGAGGTAGGCGGCTGTATTTGTCTTGGCTGACTGGTGGTGCCCATACTGCTGACATCGAAAGCAGCGGATAGGCTCCACCCCGCGGTTCAGCGGTTTTTCGACCCCATGGCGTATGTAGTTTATGTACACGCCGTGGGTCAGCAGGTCTTCCAGGTCTTTCACACTGTCACTAGTGACATTGATGGACACCAGTGGCAGCTTGACGTCAGCGCCGTCCGTGCTTTTAGTAAAGCGTCGGACAGCACAGATACTACTGATGTAGTTACCGTCCAGCTCTGAACGGATTTCTTCTTTGGTTAGTGCGGTGTCCACACCTTTGATGATGGGTTCATACTGGGGGGCGCGCCTGGGCCTGTACTTGGCCGGCGGCACCACCTAGAAGTCTTCGGTGAGACCTACCGGTAGAGTGATAATTTTGAGGAGCTCGACAGAGTCCGGGCGACTACTTGGAACAACAAGCAGTCCCGACTCCGTCTTCTTCACTTACCGGATAGATATGTGTAATGAAAAGGCTTTCATTAATGGTCAAAGTTGGTTGAAATTGCTTATCAAGCTAATTGTGTGAAGAAATGTGCTGAAGTCCAGTCAATTGGAGATTATTATGTTTCACATGTTTCATCATATTTGCCAGAATCAAATGTTCAAGCTCATATCTGTATAGACGTTTTGTATTTGAAGAAAATATCAGAGTTGCCAGACCAAAATTGGTGGTTAACATCTTAGTTAGTGCCCCAAAAGTTAAATTAATGATAGAAGTAGGATCATTCAAATACTTAGTGGAATTATCTCACCATCTAAAAACACCAAGAATAATAATAAGCATACATGGAATTAATAACCAAACCAAAATTTAAATAATTGGAATGAATTGGCAGGAGATCCAGTTGAAGAGTGGATACTCTTCTTTGATCTGGAATTGGTCCGGGATGGGACCTTTTCATTCATATCGTCATCCATTATTGTTAAGAAATTCTTGCCAAAGCAATTCTAGTTCCTAACCACAAAAAAGAATTACACAAAGTTAGTTTTAAACCCGCAGAAATTCTCTATAGTGCAGTCTCAAGGCAATAAAATGCCACATATTGGAAGATACAGGAAGGAAGGCTTAAAATAGCTATACAGGAAGTTGTTTCATGTAAAATGAGTTTATAATTAGTTAGCTAGTGTTTATATGAATTAGTTAGCAATAATTAGGCTTTAATTAGTTAATGTTTGTAATTTTTATCTAGAAAACAACTTCGGCTCATTGGAAAGGCTATTTTCTCCTGATTTCAAAAATGCAATCCCCACCTTCTAACTCCCGAAAATGAGTGAGTTATTAATGAAAATGTTTTAATAAGACTACTTCTAATTTCGTAATCTTACCTTTCTAAAAAGGTATACCTCAAAATTTGGTCCCCACCCACCTTTGTGTTAGCTTTGGGAACTCCTTTTTTCATTGTCTGGGAAGCTGTCTGCTTCCCAGACTACGTAGTAGTGGGAGTATTACTACGTCCATTCATTCTTTCTACGTGAGGTTTGTCCTCACTTGAACTCTTGTTTGGGCCAAGAAGCCAGGAGAGAATTGCCTCTCCAGAAAAGAGTTAGTACACACTTTTTGTGTACATAGGTAGGTCCGGAGGGGGCTTAGCCTCCTCCGTAATAATTTGAAATTATTGAAAATTAACGAAAATAGGTTATAACGTACCTAGAATAATATTCTGTAATTAGTTGTAGCTAGGAAATTACGTACGAATTTTTATGCACATTTTTGAGCAATAGCTCCCTACTTCCTCGGTCAAGCGAGGATACTGAGTTTCTGGCAATAGGGAGCAATTGCTGCTAAGGTTGCTGTGTTGGCTTCTCTTGTTTGTGGCCAAATGTTTACCTGAAATCTTAAAGTAGAGGCCCAGGACAAGAGAAGCCAAAGAAAATTAACAGATTAAGAACAGACATATAGATTGTGCCCAAAGATGGCACTTAAGATTATTTATCCCATAATCGGCCAGGATTGGCCTAATTTTTGAGCCCCATTTCAATCTAACCGGAGAAAGTCGAAATTTGGGTCCGAAACTTCCCTCTTTGGTTACGTTTACATGTTAACCAAAATTTTATAAAATTTCAGAAAGTTTCGGACCCCAAAATTAATCAGAAAAGTGGTCAGCTGTGGGCAATATTTCGCCATTATCGTTAATCTTCCCCTGGCTGACCACCAGGCTCAAAAAGAGCCTGGGTCCTGCAATGTTAAAGGTGGCAAGCTTCTAGAAAGTTCTAGAACTTTCTAGAAGCTTTGCCTTAAAGTCAAAGCCTCGCCGACGGAATCGTGCTGTCACTGGGCTGTCAGAGAGCTGTCAGCCCAGTCCCAAAATTTTAGACTCACTCAGTGTTCGCTGAGGGTCGACGGAGAGCGGTCGGCCAAATTTTCTCTCTCTCGAGCGCGCGTCCTTATAGCGGGCTGTGGTTTTGCAGCGACTAGAACTGCGCGCTCACTTTAAATTATTAAGAAAATATAGGAACTTTTCTGGCCTTCGGGCCAGAAAAGGATGTGAGCAAACCACCGCGAACACCTACAATTGAGGAGCCTATGGATGCATTATATCCGGCTCAAAATTTACTGGCTAGGACAAAAAGAATTAGGAATTTCACATTGTTAGCCTTCGGGCCTATTTTTCTTATTATGTGATTGTTGGCCTTTGGGCCCTTTTTCTCTGATGCGGTCAATTGGCCAACTTTTTATCAGCCAAGCCATGGCCCAAGGGCTGCATTTTTGTGTTTTAGGGCCCTCGCGGCCAGTATTGGGGATTTACGAAATAATGGGATCTTAAGCGGGAACCCACCCCTGAGACTCAGACAGAGGGTCCCTTAATTACGACCCTGATTTTTCATTAAGCTAGTTATAGGGATCTTTCACCCCACAGCCGGCAACTAGGTGTTGCCGGCCATATTCTGCAATAAAGGCGCTAACGATTCAAAAATCACTGTTAGTATAATTGTCTTTATTTTTCAGCGTTAGGTCGACTTTAAAATTATTAGGCTTCTAAAATACAGGTTGTTTTTAAATCGAGTCTAAAACTCTGCGCCTTTACGGTATCTTGTTAATTAATGGTCCTGAATTTTGGGGAGGAAGGAAGGCTTCCTCCAATCAGTAAATTAAAATATGTTTTCTGTAATCTTGTTTAATAATAATTGCTTAGCAATTATTAGTCACTCAGGCTTTCGCAAGTTTCCATCAAATTTTAGTGAGGAAAACGTGAGGTTTTCCTGAAATTCGAGTTTCCAAATCTCAAGGTTTACAAAAGTTAAATAAAACAGCAATACCGACGAGAAAGCTTCAAAATGTGCATAAAATCCGTAGTTGGGGACAGTACCTAGAATCTAGAGTAGTGTTATTTAATGTAGTTAATGATTACAATCATGTTTTATTTCAGAATTTAGGAGGTATTAGTTAAGAAAGTGCGTGAAAGTGTGTGTGAATGCCTGTTTTGTGTGTTTGCATGTGTGATGCAGATCACGTAACTCCTTCTGTTTGACGAAGGTTGTGAGAACTGCAAGAGTGAGAACGAAGAAGCAAATTGGTGTGTGTGTTTGTGTGTGTGTGTGTGTGTGTGTGTGTGTGTGTGTGTGTGTGTGTGTGTGTGTGTGTGTGTGTGTGTGTGTGTGTGTGTGTGTGTGTGTGTGTGTGTGTGTGTGTGTGTGTGTGTGTGTGTGTGTGTGTGTGTGTGTGTGTGTGTGTGTGTGTGTGTGTGTGTGATGTGTATGAAACTGTAAAAATGAGTGTATGAATGCGGCAACTCATGTAAACTCCTTTTGTACGATAAGGGTGACTGAGATTAATATATTAGGCAGGATAAGGGGTGCTCTGATTAGCAGGCACCCGAATACTAACAATATAGTACGTAGGCATCAATGTTGCATAAATATTGCTTAAGTGCATTAGCAGTGGGCCAATGTGAGTGTGATGCAAGTTTTGTACGAGTGTGAAACAGAAGTTGTAAATGTGTATGTTTGATGGAGTTGTGCCCCCTGTGAGTTCCCGTGGGATTATGGGCATTGGAGAGCACAAGTAGTCGTTTGAACTCAGGTAGTAGGCAGGAAAATCGTATAATCAGGAGTTGAAAATAGCTTACCAAGGTGTGCAAGTGTGATTGAGTAAGGTGTCGGCAAGAATGAGGTCAGAATGCGTGCGATAGAGATATACGTGGGAATATGCAAATGAGGTAGTGATTTTAGACCCGGGGTCACGGGGACCCCGGATTAGGTCATAATCATCAAGTAATGTTCCGGCACTCCTCGATTCTTCCGCATAGGCAGCTTTACGTAATAGGGCGGATGAATCGCAACAAATGGACGCTGCACTTAGTCCGAATGGCATAACGCTAACATCATTTCGTCTGAAATTCAAATCTCCTGCATTCTTTAACTAAATTTACCTAGGTATACGTAAGAAGTCAGTTTTAGGCAAAATATTGTATTGATTGCTATAGTTATCATGATTTCTGCCTAAAATCTGTGGTTACTGTTGTTCCTGTCTGCAATGAACAATATTGTGATCCTTACAGTTCGTCAGTACCACGTTTCTTGAAATCGTTCAATGGGACGGAATTACGTTTGACACCTTAGTATCCGTCAGGTTTATACCACAAAAATGGTCTGTAAACCAATAAAAATGGAAATAAATCAATTATTGCAAGCATGGCGTTTTGACAGGTGGTTTAAAACATAAAGGATGAGCAAGCACTTTGAACAGCAATATGCAGGAGGAAATAGTAACCCAGGAATAATGTATGCAATTATTAGTTACGTACGGTTCATAATTAATATGTACCAGACTATCTCCCAATCGCAACAAAATTGACGTTTATGCACAAATTCTCCGTTTAATATAGAAATCACAGTTTCGAGTCAATCTATGCAGGAAATATCTATCTATCTATCTCCTGCAGTTTGGGACCAGAAATCGTCCTAAACCAACCAAAACTACATGTATGGCATCGGGTCTGTTCAAATAGTTAAATTATGGACTTAACCATCAATTTGATCTAAATAATGGGCTCTTGCGTACAACCAGAGATCCAAAATTACTTGTATTCAGTAGTTATGATTCTAGACAGTGCAGAAGCAGAACGTGCATTACAGCAACACGCTTAATAGCTACAATTTCCTGCACAATAGTGCAAGAAATTGCTTGAAATATCACATTCTGCAAATTTGATCTTTACAGTCAGAGACAACATAAAACGTTCGAAGTTTCACCCTAAAATTAGCAAGTTTTAAACGTTTCAACAGTTTCAAGATGGCAAGTTTGTGCTTAAGATCTGAAAGCCAAAAGAGTGAATAATGGTTGCTGGGTTCGATTCCCGCACCATAACTGTGTAATTAATGGGTTTTAACCCATTTGATTCAGGTGCGAAATCGAAAGATCTCCTGCCTGAATAGTCTGTCGTGCCTCTGGAGAGATATCTGAGATTAACCTGTTTGGATCAGTATTTCGGAGCCGAAAGTGCTCAGTCAATTGGTATCAGTGGAATCAGTATTTGGATCCTATTACTGTAGGTGCTTTAGTCTATTTGGAAGTGTAACGGAACGTTTGAGGCTGAGACAATTCGTACCGGTGTGGGATATTGCCCATCGGGGCAATGACAATTAACTGCGCAGCAGTAAATTGAACGTTGGTGTTATCTTCACGATTGTGTTGCAAAAGTACATTTTGTATGACGAAATTATTCAATGTTGAGCTATTTTGACATTTGTTCTATTCATGAATGATAAAGATGATTTCTTTTTGAGCTAGCTACACCACTAGCACAAAGCATATAAAAGAGAGTGTAAGCGTAGTTTTTGGTCAGTTGGGGTGTGTTTTGCGTCGGGCAGTCGTTGGCTTGTCAGTGGTTGCTAAGTGGGGGTGATTTGCTGGGTTTTGTGGGTCCCGTAAGTGGTTTAGGTGTAGTGTTGGGGAGAGGGTAACGCCCTCCCCGAGTTCTCTGCTGTTCGTTGTTTATACTGTGTTTATGTCTTTTCTCTGAAATTGGTCCGTTCCATATTTTGTAGTCGAAAAGTAAATTGTTCAGTGGCTATTTTTATTCATAGAATAGCCAGCGGTCGCGTAGGACTAATTTTAGTATTCACGACACATACTCGCTTTTCTCTTTTCTCTGATTAGATTAAAGCCTAGACATCACACACTGAACTCGAATCTAGCAATTTTTATTGAGGTTCGATAGAGTAGTTTATTCTATAGAGGATACGCGCTTTACCTTTTTATGAGAAAAAGGGGGAACACAGTAAGCGAGAAAAGCAGAGATTTCAACTTTGGGGGCTATTGTCATATTTTGACGGACCGGTTGAATTAGATCGTGGAACTCCCATGGCTTCAAAACAGCAAATTGCCAAATCGGGGGGTCGCGGTCGGGGGGGAGTCTCTCCCCCAACGTCAGTCCGGGGAGAACCGCCCATGGAATTGGTCGGGGGACACCTAGACGCCCGGAAGGCTATGTTCCTGACCTTCCCCCGCAACTTTGGGAGGGTCAAAATTCCAAAGCGAAACCGGTCACAAATAAAGGATCAGGGGGGAGAGGGGGTCCCTCTCGAATCCCTCCCCCCCTCCCCCCAGTACTTCTCGTCGGACCCAGTCCCAATTGGAAGTTTCTACTTCCACGGCTCCCCCCACCCCTGCTGATCCCCTCTACAATGGCCATTTGGGAAAAACCTTTGGGGGGCCTGTGACTCGTTCACAAACGGGGGCTACCCGTCCCCAAGTCTCGCAGTCTGCAGGGACCCAGTCTTCAACGTCGCATTCGCGGGGGCCACAGATTTGCCTAGACGCTCATCCCCCCGAAATTCAAATTTCTAGTAACGAAACAACGGTGAAATCTTTGTCGGGGGGACCGGAGCTGCTGCAACCTCCAGAAACGGCCCAGGGTGGACCTAATGCCACACCTGGCCCCCAGTTTGAGGTTTTTGACGAATCTATCGAAATTGATAATTCAGACTCTCAGGATGGTCAACTATTAGCGGCTATCCAAGAGTATATTGACCATAGACGTAAAGACCTGGGCCTTTCAGCACTTTCGGTTTCTGAACTTTGGGGGGGGAAAAAGTTCGGAAGGGAAAAGTTCAGGGCAAAATAACCCTGAACCTATTTTGAGCCGAAATGGAGAAAATGATCTCATTCAGTTGCATAACGGTCAACTCCCCTCCACATCTGGGAATTCGGCAGCACCGGTTCCTCCCCAAGTTCAGACCGATCGGGGGGAAACCCCTCAACAATCGTCTGGGGTGCAAGGTTTGGGTGGGGGAGTGTCTCATTCCCTCCCTCCTCCGCAGCCCCTCCCTTCTACGTCTAAAAATTCTCAGGCCCAACCTACAGTTACATCTGGGTCAGTGTCGAGCCATCATTCTGTTTCTGTGTCCCATAGTCAGGTGGGGCAACCCACTCTGGGGGTCCCCAGTCTGGCAAATTCTGTCCAGGGGGCACACCGAATTTGGGTCCAAATTCGGGTCTTGTTTGGATCCCACCGTCTGCCCGATATCCGCAGGGCACGTATCAGCGTGTTTTTCCTTCTGGTCAAGCGCAGGCTGTTTCAAATGTGCAAGTTTCACCGCAATTGTTTCATCCGGTTCAGACAGGAAATTTTTGTCACAATTCTCCGCAGCAGCCACAGTATACGTATACTCCGCAGATTTCACAGCCTGTGCCGCCCTCGGCACAATCAGGATATTACGCTGTTGATATGCACGGAAATCCGGTATACGTATACAAGCAGATGACATTGGGAGCTCCTCCATTGCTACAACCAGCACCGTATACGTACGTACAGACGGTAAGTCCTGTGACAGCTGATTCAGTGGTCCCAACTTCGAGTCAGACGGTGGGAACCAATGCACAGACGCCCAATATTTCTGACTTTGTTCTTGGAAATTCACGGGTGGCCTCAGAATGTCCACCGCCGCCAGACCAGGATGGCGCCCCCCTGGGTTTTTCTGCCCAACAGACTGGGAAAAGGGGTTTTTTTTCTGCAAAGCAAGGGCAAGCGACGCCTGCACGCCATCCGACGCCGGCAACTATGGAGGCCACAGACGCTTCGGTTTTGGGTCACGACCCGCGACTCTTTCGTACGTATATCGAGATTCTCCGGGACGTTCCCCGATTCGACCCTGAATTAATTTATGTTGAGGACTGGCTCCCGCAATTTGAATCAGCGGTGGAAACATACCAGTTCCAAAGGAACAGTGGCCTCGACTTCTCTATAGTAAATTGGCAGGAAAAGTCCAAATTTTTGCTTCAAGGGCGGGTCTCACTATGATTGATTCTTACGAAAATATTTTGAAACTTCTGAAGACTCAATTCCCCAAACCGCAGTTGTCTTATCAACAGAAGTATACGGCTTTTGTGAACAGGCTCCAACGTCCCGGAGAACACATACGTAAGTATATTTCAGAATTGCAAGCCTTGGCTTTGGGCATTTGGACAGATCCAGCTGACAGAGAAAAGCATTGTGTCCAACAGGTCTACGCCGGCGCGAATGACAAATATGCGGCATCGCTCGTCCCATTGGGGGCTTTCGGAGAACCCTCCATGGAAGACATTCTGCGGGTCATAGACAAACTTGATGCTCGGACCCCACGTTCTACTCCGGGGGACGCACTTTCTTATGATCCTCCAATCTATCATGAGACGTCTTCAGAGAAAGCAGAATCGGGTGGGGGTCTTAAGGATCCGTTGGACCAGCTTCGAAAGGAACTTCAAGACCTACGGTCTTTATGGGAAAAAGGGGAGGAAGCGAGGTTTCGGTTCGAAGATAAGAGCAAGGAAAAATGCCTCCATTGCGGAAGGAGGGGCCATGACCCAAATAATTGCTGGGATAAGTATCCGCACTTGGCTCCAGTGGGTTGGAAGGTTCGACCCCTTCCCCGGGAACAAGTGGCCGGTGTCACACAATACGTACCGGTTTATCCCCAATTTTTTGCCCAACCACCAGTTTACCCAGCTTTGCAATCCGCTCCGGCCCCTTTAGCTTTACCGGCTCCGCCACCATCCGGTTCGTCTGGGTACCCACAGTGGGAGTCGGTGACGTCACAGTGCAATGTTAAACCTGCCAATCCCACTCTACCACAACCTTCGGTTCCGTCTTCAGCGCCGTTTGTGCGGGGAGTAGTGGCTCAACCTCTAGCGCCTGTACCACCACAGAATTTTGCACCTAGTCCTGTGGGGGGCGTGCCCCCACCAGGGGAAAAGTCCCTGCACACCTCAACCAGGCACCGTGTGGGGTACATTGAAACTGCCTCACCTATATCTAAACCTCATGTTTTGTGGGTAAATTTGTCTGCTGATTCAACATCAGATAGTTGCGGTGAGATATTTTCTATGACTCAGACAAAGTCTCTTATGTTATCTGCAATCCAGTTACATATGTACAATTCGATGCGAAAAAGTGCAGATACTTGTAAGCAACAAATTTCTGAATTGCGTATGTTTATCGCGGGTATATTACCAGATAAATTTGATCGTAAAACAATTTCAAGTACCGAGCCAGTGGTGCCTAATTTGGGGTGTGAGGGTGACTCTCCCACACCAGGGGGCTCTGAACGTCCTACCCTGCTTTCTCTGGAGGCTGTTCCCCCTCCACCGACGGTGACTTTTTCAAAGCAGATTGCGGGACCCACACAGCTTCAGCAGCAGGGTGCGGTGGGTGACACTACCTCGGTTGCTGGGGCTTGTGGGGGCACGTCTGGGTGTGCGGCCGATTCACCATCCAGATTTGCCCCGGGGGGAGTGGGGGCTACAGGATAACTCCTATGCTCTTTTCAGGTCACTTCAGTTTGCTTTCTTCTGAACCTTTTGATATTTTTCTTGACATTTGTGCCTTTTTCCTCTGCCTGTTGGCCGACAGGGGATCCACCTCAAAAAGAGGGGGTACTCCCGAGCGTACCCCAACAAGAGGGGGTAATGGTGGGTCTACCTCAAAAAGAGGGGGTAACCCTGAGTGTTGCCCAAAAAGAGGGGTTACCCCCAAGGAAGACTCCTTTTCTGGAATTCTATCAGAATGTATTTTTGATAGTCAAGATGAACCTCCAAAATCGAAATTTGTCCAAAATGTGGCTAAAATTCTATCTGAACCTCCTGACCTTCTGTCAATCCCTAGTCAATTTGGTCTTGAGTGGGGAGAGGGTTGGCTACGAGGGGTGAAGGGGGTCGACACCACCCTCCCGGAGTCGTCTTCTACTCCACAGGTGGATCAGGGTGTGCCGGGGTACGACCGGGCCACCCTGGCCACCGATTCAGTTTTGTCAAATTCTCCCAATCTTGACTATTCGGACCTTGCTCCAACTGAAGCAGACACTGTAGATGTTCAAGAGTTTTTCACCTGAATGCACTCAATATCCTCCAAAGGACAAATGACCCGACCACTGACTTCATATACAGTTTTCTTATATTTTGTTCCCTTAGCTGTAGTATGTATAAATCTCACATTACTGGTCTCAATAAAATTTTTGCGTCACTTTACTAGCACCCACGAATATTGTTTTATCAACTTTGTCAACTATATATACGTATGTGTTTTTATTTGTGCTTAGGTTAAATTTCGGGTTTTTCTGTTAAGACCAGGCCTTTCCGCCACTTCTTCTGGATTTTTTGGTCAGTTTTGCTTCGTATTTTAGGTTTCATACGTGATTTCCAGGCAGATCGCTGTACGGTTTTTTCCCTGATTTATCAGATTTCTAGGATTTTTTGGATTAAATTTTATGGCACACTTGAAATTTTTCCTTGAATACGTACAATGCTAAGATGTACGAAACGTCCAAATTTCGAAACCTCCGATTTCTGAAATTTCTTTTTCCCTTTTTTTCTCGATTTTATGTGAATTTATTTAATTTCTAAATTTGTTTTATTATTTGTTCCTGGGCTATTACAACATAACTTCTGTTAGCAACGTTTTCAAGTTTTAGTCACTTCTGTGTATTTTCACTTGCGTGTTTTTCCATGTTTGCACTTTTTTGCTTGGTTCTTTCAGGTCCTGCGTATTTAGCGCTGCTTCGGTTTCCGTGGGCTCCAAATCCTTTTCCTGGGTCCTTGGAATTTGGTTTTGGATTTGATTCGGATTCTGGTTTTGGACAATTGATGGCTTTTCCCCCGGCTACACCAGGTTGTTTCATTCCTTGATATAAAATTTAAATATTGAAGTTTAATTTACGTTTAGTGTCATGGTCGAGAAAAGTTCCTTTTGTATTGATATCTCCCTTCCCTATAAATTTCTTTGGATTATAGTTTTCCTGGATCTGAAACCTTTTAAAACCCTTTTTACATAAAATTCTTATTTCTGGGATTAACCACACCACTTAAAACGGATCCTTCTGTGGTTCAGCGGTTACTCCGCACTCTACATACGTATATACGTATATTGAAATGGCTAGGGTCCTTGGGGTAGACTGAAGGGGGGCTTCCATTTATGGGGAACTTAGTACCTCGAATCAGTCTAAAAATTACGATGGTAAAGCTAGCCATCTGGTTTTCGGGAATTTCTTCTTAAAGATCTGTTTAATAAAGCTACTTCATCTTTTGCTTTTCGGGATCAAATTCCCAAGACTCAGTACACTGCGTATCTTTCCTGATTTTTCAGATAACAAATTTTCTTTCATTTCTAGCTAGGACTAATTACTCTATTCTTTTGGTCCATTTCTATACGGATTTAAGCCTGGTTGGGCAGCTAAAGCGGAATGCATACATAGGACATAGAGGGAACCAGCCCGAAATTTTGGGGTCTGTAGACGCACTTCACATTACCCTTTGTCCAAATTGCAGCCCCTCTTTCAGAAAAGTCACAGAAATTTTGAAACGAATTAATCAGGTGCATCCAACGACGGTAGATTTAAGCCTGTTTTCATAGGGATTTGCTTGACCCTCTTTTACTACGTTCAGGTGTGAATCAGAGGTGAATATTGGATTCCTCTGCCATACACGTTTTATAATTAATGACTCTGAACGGTCTCAAGTACACCAACTATAAGTCCGGCAACGTTATCAAGTTTATAACCATCTTTGCAGCAATGTCCTCCCTTAGGTTTGGTTTCTACGAGCTCGAGACTGGCCACCCTGAGTTCTGGACCTAATTACCCAAACCACGGGGAATGTTACCCAAAGCTCGGGGACTGCTGCATGAGGTTCGGTGACTGTTCCGGATAAGTTCGGGATCTCTTTTGAGAAGTTTGGGGCCCTCTGAAGTCCGAAATAAGTTCGGGTCATGCTCCGTAAAGTTTGGGATTCGGCCCAACAGGTTTAGGGTCTGGCCCAATCAGTTCGGGGTCCGGCCTAACAAGTTCGGGGTCCTCCGGTCGTCCCCGAAAAGTTCAGAGGTCCCTTCAAAAAGTTCGGGGTCTCCTCAAATAGTTGGGGCACCGTTTCAATAACTTCGGAGCCCGGCCCAATAAGTTCTGGGTCCGGCCCAATAAGTTCTGGGTCCGGCCCAATAAGTTCGGGGTCTGGCCCAATAAGTCCGGGGTCCGGCCCAATAAGTTCGGGGTCCTCTCAAATGAGTTCGGGATCTGTTCCGAAGAAGTTCGGGGTCTGACCAAATAAGTTCGGGGGTTGCTGATCCTACTATAAAAACCTCGTCCTTTACATTTCATTGGGAGCTCCTGACACATTCTAGGGGAATCCTCTAGTGCTTGTCCCCAATGTTGCCCTTTATACGGAGCCTGCCTACCGGTACAGAGCGTTGTTGTCATGTTGTTGTTGTTGTTGTTGTTGTTGTTGTTGTTGTTGTTGAGGTCGGCAGAAGCATCGTGAGCCGCTCAGAGAGTGGCCCGCGCCAATGCCACCACACCCACAGGGTTATCGCAAAGAATATTGAGTGAGGGGGTCGTCTCTCCCAGGTACTTCACCCGGGCCTGAATCATGGCCGGGCAGTCAACGAGCCAGTGGCTGAGTGTTTGCGGTTCCTGGCCGCACTTTCCACACGTGGGATCGAAGCCGGGTTGAATGATGGCCCGGTATGCGGCAAGGCGTCGGCAGTGCCCGGCTCGTAGCTGTGCCAGGAGAATCCGATCGTGGCGCCCCATACCGCCAGTGTGTCTGTCGAAGCCAGACGCGTAGGCCGTAGCAGTTTCCGGCTTGGAAGGGGGAGGGTCCTGGATCCGGCGTTTGAGACAGGCGAGAGCAGCAGGATAAGAGATAGACCTGTCCGGCGGGGCCTCGCTCTGCGCAGCCTCTTTCGCGGCGAGGTCCGCCGCTTCGTTGCCGGGGACGTCCACGTTGTTGTTGTTGTTGTAATAACCCTCCATATCTGAGCTTTGCTACTTTTATTTTTTTAAATTGCTGGGATCCCTACTTTAGTTATGTTCTCCAAGTTTGGAAAGAGTAGGTTGAGACTTCCTATAGTTTGTGAATTCGTTTCTTTAGATATTTTTGCAAGCCTACGGGCGTCTCTCTCTAAATTAAATTTAGCAGAAATTCTTTGTTCAAAATTTTTTCAGCCACTGAAATTGCTTTGACTTTTAGGACAGTTTGTCCCGAACTTTCTACTACGTTTTTTCTCAGCTCGGGCGCTATACGATCTGCTTACCTATCAAGTGTTTCTCTTTCACTTCTTGATGATAGGGTCTCGGGGAAAAGAGTTGCTCTGTTGACCTACGACTGGGACACAAAGTAACTCATCTTCCCAGCTCCCGAACTTTTATCTGCGTTACACCAAAATTTTCTAAATTCTTAAATTTTACATTTCTTCTGTCGGTGTGAGTCTTCGGGGGCGGTTGCCTAAGACTGGGTCGTTTCCGGTCACTCACACCGCCGAGTTCGTACTATAGTTGAGGGGAGGTAGAATCTACTGTGTTTGCTTTGAATCTGCTGTTGTAGTATGGTTTTTTGCATTTGATCTTTAACTCTTTTGCTTTATAGTTACTACTTTAATTTTTGTTTATGTTTAGGTGATGGCAGTATTGTTGTAACCGGTCCCCACACCCCCATGTTGCGCCTGGCGTGCCTCCACGATGGATGCTAGATGGGAGTTGGATCTGGTTGTCTTTACTCTGAGTGCTCGGACAATTGCCCTGGTCTGTGAGGCACCAGAACTGGACTGATTTGGCTGGGAATTGGCCTTGTTGCTTCCATCTGGGAAGTGGCCTTGTTACTTCCATATGGAATTGGCCTTTGTGGGGCCTCCACTATATCGAGTCAGTGCTTGACTCTTTTCGGTGTATCTGGCCATTCTATCCTTGGCCCAGGCCTTCTTCTCTTCATCTTTTGATGTCTGCTGCCTCTCTTTCTATTATTGGTTCACTTCCGGGTCTTGACTGTTTCCCGGTTGTTGGTGTTTCTGACTATGTGGCCCATTTGACCAAGCTTCTATTTTGAGTGTGCGACTGTTTGTGGTCATTTGTATGTTGTGGGACAGTCTTCCCATTTTTGACTATTTGTCTGGTCGGCTAATTGCCCGGTGTCTCCTGGATTTGTCCGCTGCTCCCCTGTGAAGTTGTGGATTTCGGCACGCCATGGACGTTGGGTTTTCCCCATTCTTTGTTTTGTGTTGTGCATTATTGTCATTCCATTGTGCCTTGTTTGTATTCTGCATCTAGAGGGTGGGGATTTTTCTTATACAACTGTCGTTTGATTGTATTTGATGGGAGAGTTCCCCAATGGTTTTGTTTCTGTGGTTTGTTCTTTTTTGGTACCCCTTGTTCTTTTTGTCTTGATTTTTTGGTATTTTGTGGGATATTGCCCATTGAGGCACTGACAATTAACTGCGCAACCGCGCAGCAGTAAATTGAACGTTGGTGTTATCTTCACGATTGTGTTGCAAAAGTACATTTTGTATGACGAAATTATTCAATGTTGAGCTATTTTGACATTTGTTCTATTCATGAATGATAAAGATGATTTCTTTTTGGGATAGCTACGCCACTAGCACAAAGCATATAAAAGAGTGTAAGCGTAGTTTTTGGTCAGTTTGGGTGTGTTAGTTGCGTCGGGCAGTCGTTGGCTTGTCAGTGGTTGCTAAGTGGGGGTGATTTTGCTGGGTTTTGTGGGTCCCGTAAGTGGTTTAGGTGTAGTGTTGGGGAGAGGGTAACGCCCTCCCCTAGTTCTCTGCTGTTCTTTGTTTATACTGTGTTTATGTCTTTTCTCTGAAATTGGTCCGTTCCATATTTTGTAGTCGAAAAGTAAATTGTTCAGTGGCTATTTTTATTCATAGAATAGGCAGCGGTCGCGTAGGACTAATTTTAGTATTCACGACACATACTCGCTTTTCTCTTTTCTCTGATTAGACTAAAGCCTAGACATCACACACTGAACTCGAATCTAGCAATCTTTACTGAAGTTCGATAGAGTAGTTTATTCTATAGAGGATACGCACGTAACCTCACACCGGCGTCAGAATCATTTGTGGTGTTCAAAACCGACCATAAGTTGTGAAAATTAGCAGTGAACCAAAAGTTCACTTCCGATTCTTAATCAAAGAACCTTGTAACTTTCATCTTGTTTTGATTCATTGAAAATGGTGATCTCTACTTTCATCTACCTAATGGGGGTGGGTACCCCCATTGCTCTGCTTTAAAAGTTCAGTCTCTACCTGATCTTAAGGAACTATTAATGGAGAAGAAACAACAGAAGACAGATCTAAACTAATTAGAACTTTAACTTAATTGTGTAACTTTAAACGGCTATTTCCCGGCACCACCCCAACCTCTCCGAACCTTGTATTGTCTGATCCTCTTGAACTGGAGTTGATCTGCAGGAACCTCTCCGATAGCAATCTCTAACGTGGGCTGTGGAGTCCTTGTGACTATATTACAGCAACTGGGAGCTCACCCAAGGTCCGAGCCCACCCTCAATTGTATTATTATTATTATTATTATTATTATTATTATTATTATTGATTAATATTGGTTTTTGGTCCTTTGGTACTGTAAAGGACAAATAAAGAGAGTGCACCAGCATAACACGCACATAGAGCATATAGGACACTAGTAGTTGAAGTGAGTTAGGTTATAGAGTCGAACTAGTGCAGGAATAGAGAAATAACAGTAACCTGAAGAAGAGTCTAGTTCTTGGCTGAACGTGCGCAACCTAGTATAACATTTGGGGTAAACTAATTTAAAATTAATCCAAATCTACCCTATAGAGTCTGGCAACTCTGGTATATTAACTGTGAATAGCAATTGTCAATATACTTGTATTTATTACGTCATTATATTGTACGGTGTATTTATTATTATTATACTTATTATATCCAGTAATCGGTCTGCCAGTAATTGTAGTAAGTATATTAAACAGATTGCAGTGTTTAAACAAGACTGTGGACCAGTAACCTACAGATCCGGTAGTGATCTTCCGTGTAAACAGTAAGTTTTTCTCAGATCTCAATAAGAAATCTGACTAGAACCTCTCATAGAAGAGAAGACCTGAGTTTGTGCCTTTGATCTGCGTGTCAAGGCCCTCTATTTGATTTCGGCAGTGAACAAATAGAGCGGATGTCGACCCCTCTCGCCGTTCGCTGTTGACTACAGACTAAACGAACTCACAACAGTACCCCTAAACAGGTTGGCTGTAGAGATCCCCGGTTTTGGCAAACTACCTTTCGGGAATCTGGTACATAAGTTTGTCTAACTAGGCAAACGCGCTGACCTTCTGTGTAACTAGAACTCGTCTGACCTAAGTAAGTAAAGTAAGCCAATACGGTTAAATAACAAATCATATCAAATCAATCAAATTGGGAGCAAAATAAATCTCTGGGTCAGCCAGTTCATTACATATGTGCCCAATCGATGCCTTCTGTAGCTTCTCTGCGAGTGGGCGTTAGGTCCAGTCTGCCTGGCGGAGGATGAACTCGAACGCCAGCGGCGCAGTTTGAGGTTTGCGCGGTTTCCTCTGCGAGCCGCGCGAATTCTTCCGGTGGGAGACTGTTCGGAAGTCCCACTCGTCGGACTCTTCTTCACAGTTCAACGAGGGAAACCATTCGACATTTCCTCCGTCCTGGCACGTGGTTTCTTGCTATCCTTTTCAGCGGAGCCGTGGTTCACGTCCCGCTTGCGCTTCTGGCTGTTGCGTCGTTGGCGGTTGTTGATCGTGGTCTGCACGGGCTGTTGAGGGTTTCCTGGTCTGTTGGGGCTTGAGGCTGAATCGGCTGTGCTGTTTGTCGTAGTCGGAGATTCGTTATTGGTCGTTCCGGGTCGGTTAAGGATTGTGGCAGATTCCTTGTTACATCTGGTCGTAGTCTGATCCGGTGGTTTCTTCTTTTCCGGCCCGGATGGTGAGTTTGGGCCACCGTCTTATCCTTCAAAAAGGATTTCAACTTCACTTGGTCTGGGAGCATATTTGAGACAAATATCTCCTTTTCCTGCTTATGTTTTACACTTAACTATTTGTGCTTTACTTTTACTTGATGGTTGCCTTTTTCGACCGATGATGATCTACTTAAAACAGCATCAACAAGAACAATATGCTAGCTGGTAGCAAGAGTACATAATAGATAAGAGTGTGACAGCTGGCAGGGCAGGCTCTCTCTCTATGTTATCAGCTCTCGAGCCATGCTCTGCGCACTAACGGTCCACCCCCCCGCAATTATTACTTTTGAACAGAATACATAAAAGTACCTTTCAATTCAATGAATAAATTTATCTGAGTACAGCTAGACACTCGCTGCCAAGGGAATAAGCTTGGCAGCGAATTATTTTCCTACCTAATTCTTTAAGTACAAAGAAAAGAATATGAAATGATATTCGGTTCACGAAAGCACATTTGATTTGAAGTACATTCTAATGCCTATTCGGAATGTGTATATACCTTTCCTTGCGCTGCTAAGTTCAAACGCGTCACCCTCCCCCCCCCCCCCCCATTATGATGATTCCCGTTTTGTCATGGTTCGAAAAGTCAAACAATTAGAAAAATGTTGTCAAAGTTTTTGGTACTGTTTTCTTGCATTGAATTTGCTTTAAAACAGTGTTAATTCAACTAAGAAATCTGAAACAAGGGTGTTCTTGGTGCAAATATATGCAGAACGTTTTGCATCTTCAAGAAATTCAACCTACTTGACAAAGGTCGTTTAAAAGTGGTAACTTTATTGATACCACGTCTCAGCATTTAATTAGTCTTGAACTTCACAAGCTAAGTTTTAAATTCTAAGAATTTATTATAATTCTCATTAGCTTCCTCAATTAAGGAAAACTGGCAATCCTGAGATCTCAAGCGGGCCATTTCAGCAGTGTTGGCGACACTTAGTAGAAAGGGTACATCCATACTGATGCTGTTGCTATGGAAACAACAAGCATCCTTGAATGATTTCTTGTAGCAGCTTTATGTTATAACTCTTTTTCTTGTTTATCTCTAACAATTCCGCCTGCAATGGGACTGCTGAAGAAGTTTTCGTCCTGGCTGGGAATGAAAAAGAAGGAAGCTCATGTGCTCGTTGTTGGTTTGGACAACAGCGGTAAAACAACTATTCTAAATCACATGAAACCACCAGAAGCGAAAACATCTGATATAGTGCCAACGGTAGGATTTTCTATAGAAAAATTTGTCACAAAACAGCTAAGTTTCACTGCTTTTGATATGTCTGGCCAAGGGAGATATAGGAATTTATGGGAACATTACTACAAGGAAACGAATGGGATCATCTTTGTACTGGATAGTACAGACCGACTGAGAACTGTGGTTGCAAAGGATGAATTAGATCAGTTGCTCTCCCATAAGGATATTTGCGGACGAAAAATTCCAATCTTATTTTTCGCGAATAAAATGGATGATCGTTCCGCTTTGACTGTGGTGGAAATTACCAGGGCATTACATCTGGAGCAAATTAAAGACAAACCTTGGCATATCTGCGCTACCTGTGCTCTAACTGGAGATGGCTTGTCAGATGGTATCGAATGGTTGAGTGGACAAATCAAGGACATATTGGCAGACTAAGGAAAGGACTGTATCTATATAAGGAAAGTGATAATCGGTTTTTCATGTAGACGTTAATAATTGACTTCGGTCAATTCTAATTTTTTGGCTTAATAAATGTTATTTTAACAGTAAATTTTAAATTTCAAACCAGTAGACAATAAACATTTCCAGAGCATACTTACGATTCGGCGAATGTCAGCACAAGTTGTACAAACAAGCCCGAATGTCTAATAAACGCTTTCATATATATATATATATATATATATATATATATATATATATATATATATATATATATATATATATATATATATATATATATATATATATATATATATATATATGATATGATATATATATATATATATATATATATATATATATATATATATATATATATATATATATGAATAGGAAAATAGCAAAACGTGGACACCCAGAAATCTAACCAACCTTAATCACAGATTTCTGGGTGTAGTCCACGTTTTGATATTTTCCTATTCTCATTGATATCTATGCACCCCCTGTGGATCCGTGGACTGGTGTCTGTTTTGACTCTTTATTATTCCGATATATATATACATACATATATATATATATATGGCTTCTCAGATTTCGCTGAAACTGGTCTAAAACACTGCCTATGGTACCTAGTTTATGTGCTGAAAATATTAGCTATCTTTTCCCATTAGTCGGCTATGGCGGCCCAAACTTGACCTATTCGCTGTTTTGGCCCAAAATCGGCGATTTTTCTATCTTTGAAGACGCATATCTCAAAACTGGGTCTGGGATTTGGCTCATTTTTGGCCAGCAGAACCCGGCATTCAAATTCAAACTATTACTTTTGTGAGTGATTTTTAGAAAGTTATATTTCACCTCCAGAAAAACACTCATTTCATTCTCATCTTCCAACTTGTGTCAGCTGCCATGGATTGTATGCAAGCCAAGCCTAATCACGCTAAAATAATATCTTATCATCTAAGTCCATTCTGTATTTTATACTTTTCCTAAAGGTAGCTTAGATAACAAATTGGCATCTGATTGCACCGGATATGACTATAGTTTTAAATACTAATTATAGTGTTTGTTTAAATACGTATCAACAGGAGTACAAGATTATATATGGCACTAAGCATAGTCTCTGATGCTCTGTTCGCTAACGGCTGACCTCCCCCCTAACAAATGGACCCATACTTCAAAGAAATTTATGTGCTACCAAGAGTAGTGCTACCAAGTGTACACAACATAAGAGTGTGCCGCTAGGCACACAGCGGCACACTCTCTGTTATCAGAGCAAAAACTATGCTCTGCTCGCTAACGACCCACCCGGCAAATCAGACCCATCACTTCAAAGAATTTTGAGCGCTATGTTTGTGTTCTAAAGCTCGAAGCAGGCACAAAATTCACGCAAGCACTGCTTGTGTCTACGAGCTTAAGCACAAACATAGAGCGAGTGAGCGTACCCGCGTTTCGTCTAGGTATTGATTTGCGTGGGGGTCACTGGGGTCTGATTTGCTGGAGGGGCTGGGCGGTTAGCGTGCAGAGCATAGTTTTTGCTCTGATAACATAGAGCCTGCCTAGTGGCATACTCTTATCATTATGTACTCTTGTTGATACCAAACATGAGCCAATGAGTACCGAGCTTAAGCACATAAACATAGAGCGAGTGAGCGTACCCCCGTTTCGACTACGTACTGATTTGCGGGGGGGGGCCGTTAGCAGAGCATAGTTTTTTCTCTGATAACATAGAGCTTGTCTAATGGCATACTCTTATAATTATGTACTCTTGGTGCTACATATGTTTGTGTTCGAAAGCTCGCAACAGACGCACATTGAACCAACTGAGTAGTTGTGTTTTCTAGCTTTAGAATACTAACATAGCGCTTATATTTCTTTTAAATGATGGGTCCAATTTGTGGGTGGTCAGCCGTTAGCGAACAGAGCATAGCTTTTGCTCTGATAACAGGGACTAGGCTTACCCTGAACTGCACCAAGCAAGTTTAAGAATAGCATCGGAATAACAGAAGTTTAAGTCCGATTTTTGAATGGGAATCTAGTAGTTAACATCCTGCTATTCTGCTGCTATTCGTCAACTTTGTTGGTGCAGTCCACGGTTAGTGTCATACTCTTATCATTATGTACACTTGGTATCAACAAATATCTCCATCTGATTTCGGTACACTCCATTAGTTCCGTAAATGATTATAGAAATACCGTGCAGTTTTACTGCTCAACTCGACTCGCACTTACAAAAGACAAGACATTAAACAGGGCAAATACTGCAGAAGGTACAAGGAAATACAAGAACGCAGACAAACATAACAAATGACCGAGTTTTTGTATTCCATTCTTCTACGTGGATTCATCTTCCTCAGACCGTTTAGACCGTTTCAGTCCACGTACAGAGAGATCGTAGAGAACCTGTTCTACCTTCTGCACTTCATATTTCAAGCCGTCAAATTTCTTTCGTAACATATCGTTCTTTAAATTCAGTAAGCGAAATCCGCCATCAAGCTCCGAGACAAAATTGGCTATTTGAACAGGTCTGTCATAATCTTCAAAAGTAACACAGTTTACTGCAAATCGAGCCTAAAATGAAAATGTTAGTATAATTGGAAGATAAATGTATAATTAAAATAATTTTATTCATGTTAAGTTAAGATACATCAAAAATGGCGTAATCGAAAATATTTGATTGCGTCGATTACTGTAAAATTTCGTAAAAACTCACTGGCTTCCTCGAAGTTAAGTTAAGCAAAGTACTCACTGAACGTTGCACTTAGTGTCAGAGTATTCAAGTCCAAGTGGCAAAAACAGGATAAACCAGAACCAGTCTAATTTTAATTTACAAAACAATTAAGCAAAACGGTTACCACAAAAGACAACAGGTAACCAAAATGGGTTCTACAAGGATACCTAAAACTGATGTCTTGTGACCTGTAGCATACATCAGCTGAGGCTAGCTATACTAAAATCTGAAGCTATATTAAAGCATATACAATCTTACCAGCTCGCTGGCTAGAAAAAGGAGACCAGTTAAATAGTCTTCAAGCTCCAAATGAAATCCGTCACTAGCATTTTCAGCAACTATAAAGTAAAGTGTGCATTTTCAGCTATAACTTTCACAACTCGGATAATTAGTTAACGAAAAATGATCCCTGAGAAGTATTTTAACACCTCGCACGTCACGCAGTAATTCAGTTATATAACAGCCTTTCGCTACGATTGTCTGAATGCCTAGCTCTTTCGGAGAGCGAGTAAATTCAAATGGAAGCGAAGAATGTTTTCCAAACTAACTTTTTGAAAGAAGCTCAATAAGAGCTTTTCAATAGTAAGTCAGAGCTTTTCAGTTCAACGGAACGACGATTATATACCTTCTGAAAAAACTTACGCCCCAGCATGGCAGCGGCATCTTTGCGGTGAATGATCTCATTTCTTTCAAGAAACCAAATAAAAGCTACCACGAAAGAGAGCCGCTGATTGACGAAGCGAAAAATATCGTTATATCTAAAATAAAACAGACATCACCAATAATGGACTAATAAAACTGATATAACGTAAACAAATCAAAAGATGCACTGCAACGTTAGGACGCACTCAAAGTTAGGAAACTAAAATAAATGTGTGCTCGCATCTGCCAAACCTGTAATATTCTCCCTTTGGTACCAATGACGCCAGATTAGAATATAATTCTTTGATAGGACTTAGGTGATTATGTGCTTTCAAGCACAACTCGACAGCTAAAACAATTAACAAACCGTATTAACAAGTATATAAGGTCGTATTAGCAAACACTTGTTTTGAAGCAAAATCAGATTATTAGAGATCTTGTGGCGCGTTTGAATGGCAAGCTTGCACAACGGACCAAGGAAGGAAAGAAAAGTTCCGCCTAAACATAGCTGGTGAACTTCCAAAATATTATCAAGAGTGCATGATTTTCTCCTATATATTAGATGAAGAGTAAGCTGCTAGAGGGCTCCTCTTCTTGGCATTGCGTAACGGTGCTCCGACCAGAATACGCGAATGTTCCCCCGTATGGGGGGGGGTCGACAGGTATACCCCCCTCCGTTTGGTGGGGGGTAGTCGAAAGTGGTCCCCCTTTGGTGGGGGGTAGCCAAAAGTGGTCCCCGTTTGGGGGGGTCGCTGAAAGAGGTCCCCGTTTGGGGGGGGTCGCTCAAGCAGGCTAAGTTTTGCTCATTATGATTTGGTGTTGGCGGTCCCCCCCCCAAACGGGGACCACTTTTTGTTACCCCCCCAAACGGGGACCCATTTTGGAATAGAACAAAAACTACCGTAATCCTCTGCTCTACCCCCCCACCAAACGGAGGGGGGGTTTCTGCAATCTGATTGGCTGTTGGCTACCCCCTCGCCAAACGGGGACCTCTTTTCTGCTACCCCCCACCAAACGGAGGGGGGGTATGCGCTGTCGATTTGGTCGACCTCCCCCCCAAACGGGGGAACATTCGCGTATTGTGGTCGGAGCACCGTTACGCAATGCAGTGAAGAGAAGCCCTCTAGTGGCTTACTCTTCTTCTTAATAATAGTGCAATTATGCACTCTTGATATTATAGGAGAATCGACAAACCCTATGAACATGACATTGTTGTAAAGATAATCCTCAAGTCGCTGCGTTACGTTACATTGCGTCAATACTCAATGACATAAACCATTTTGTTGCACCTATTTCAGCGGGAAGTTAAGTGCAAATTAAATGCAAAAGTGATAACTTTTAACTTTTAAGGGAGGAGGCTACGAATTTCACTGAAAGTTCGATGTTGTAAAGCTAACTAGTCTTTTGTCACATAATTGTATTAGCGTTAGTGCAAAACAGTTTAAAGTTTGAAAAAATTCTATGTAGCGTAGCGTCCTGTAGAGCCTTCACAATTTAATGTTATGACATGTCCAAAACTTGACATGACATGGATACAAACTTTGTTGCATGAACGCTATGTGTAAGCTACGGTGCCAAAACTTTGAAGATATAGTACTATATATAGTGCTTTGATATAGCGTAAAATAATCTCTAGGCCAGTGTATAGTTTTCTGTACGATGCGGTCAAAATGAGAAAAATTGGACGTGGAAGGCCCATGTGGGTGGAGGTTAACTAAGGTCTTATGAACGGTGGTTGACCAAATGGGCCCAAATTTTTTCCAGTTAATGCACCAAGGATTTGTATCAACTTGTATGAAAATTGCGTGATTTCGTTAATCCTAGCGTTCACAGTGCTCTATTACATTATCATAGTTTATCGCTGTTATTTAGCGACATTTCGAGAATGTGAGACAATTACTCCAGAGTACGTTGGCAGAATCGTCTGAAATTTTGCACACTATACAAGCCAGTGAATGTACCAAGATGTGCAGGAAGCTAGGTCACTAAACCTCGCACCAGGGTTTAGAAATGCTAAATTGCTTTCACGAACTATATACAAGGTGTCGATTGTTCTAAAAAGCTCAAATACCGTTGTAAGCGCATTATGAACAAAACAAGTGTCATATCGAAAAAACGGATTAGATATTCGGATTGAGCAGGTGAAAGAACCCCTATAAGCAACTTTTCAGCAAAACCGGTGACAAAAAATTTTTTGACCCAATTTTTACTGCGCTTAGCTAGCTTTTCAGGCCTAAAAATAAAGGTTATTTCTTAACAAAAGATGAACTAGCACACGAACCGGAAAACCAAAGCCCTGGAAAGTTACCCACAGCTTGCCCCTATTACAGCCTAATGGTAAAAATGGTAAAAAGCTGGGGTAGGCTAGGGGCTGCTGGTTTTATTAGATTGAAAACGACGCACGATCACTGTTTGCCAAATTTCAAACTTTGAGCTGTTATAACTAAAGACGGAAACAGCGCTCGAAAGCCGGAATACCTGTAATATTTAGTACTATTAATAACAGTTAACATTTGCGGAAAAGCGCTTCAGAATTGATTCTTCTTCTTCTTCTGCTTCCTGGATCATTGAATCGTCTTCAATTTGATTGGGGTCGCGGAAGGCGCCCCACATCCCGGAGGAACCCGATCACTGCCTTGGGGCCCCTGGTCAGTACCTTCAGGGTAGGATCCCGCCCGAACCATTTCTGGCGGGAAGACAGGTGGGTGGGACATTTTAGGATTAAGTGTTGTAGGTCCTCCTCCTCCTGTTTACAGTCCGGACAGAGGGGAGAACGTGAGATGCCCAGTCTGTGTCTGAACGTGGCCAGGATGGTAGAATGGCCTCCACATCGGAGTTGTGAGAGAGCTGTTCGCTCTCTACGTGTGAGGCCGGCTTCCAACTCGGTGGGGGGTGCCCTGTGGTTGGTGTATATGTTCTGGATCATGTCACTGTTGTTCAGTTGTTGTAGTTTGTTGGTGCTCCATCTCCGGATGGCGGCTTTGGCAGTGGAGAGGTCTATCGGGACTGCGTCTTGCGGCTCCTCGCACGCTTCCTTCGCTGCGGAGTCAACCAGTTCATTGCCGCGTATTCCGCAGTGGCTGGGCACCCACTGGAGGGTGATGTGGGTGCCGCTGGAGTTAAGGATCTGAAGGAGCTGCCAGATCTCATTTCCCAGAAATGAAGACTGGGAGTGCGGTCCATCGTTGATTTTCTGGAGAATTGACATGGAATCGCAGCATATTCTGATTTCTGCGATTTCAGGGCTGATGTGGTCCACCGCGTACCGGAGTCCGGTCACCATGGCAATCTGTTCAGCTCGGTAACTTGAGCTGAAGAGGCCCGCTGGTCGTCTGATAGTGGCGATTTCTTCTCCGGCTGCGTTTACGATCCTGGCTGCGGATCCGCCGATTCTGTAGGCGTCCTTTGCAGATCCGTCCGTCCATATGATTAACTGAGCTGGAGGCAGTTTGCATAAAGTGGCCTTCAGAATTGATCAAACCATTAATCCAGCAGAGTTCAAAATGCTTTTTGGAAAAAACCCACTTTAAGCGACAAAATTTCTACTTTGGCGTAGTGCCAGAATCGATGCGTGTTAGATATAATGATGCCCACTACGGACTATTCAACCTTGATATGTTAGCTAATCATATGCCAAAAGGTGAGTCTCTCTGAAAGTTGGGCAAAACCGTTTTTAGCCCCCTCCCTTAAACGCACAACTGGATTAATCCAAACTAAACAATAAAAGTGACACGCTGAAAAATAGACTACACGTGATGGATAAGTTAGGTGGTGATTCCTTTTGGGGGCATACTGTTAGCAAAGGTGGAATTTGATGAAACTTTCCAAAATAACTCCTTTTTGTAATGGGTGGGTGTTTTTAGTGTGTTTGTTGTATGAATGTACGTATGTGTGTTTTTGAAAATGTTAAGAAATATGTGTGTGAAAATCATGTGTTTGAGATTTGTCCTTAAACTGGTTTGATATAACATGTTTTTATTCAGCCGCTAGACGGCGCCGTCCTTTAGCAAAACTAGATAGGAACCTTCATCCAATCAGAACTTTCCAGGCTTCTCGCAAAAATCAATACTCTCATCTGATTGGCTACTTAGGGGGGTGGTCTGACGCAAGAACAGAAAGTAGTCAGTCTAAAAGTTTTCTTTCTTAGTGAGTAGTTGGTCCTTAACTCTGAGTCTTTCATATACGTATCTTCACGTTATTTTCCCCCCCTGAGCTGTGTTTATTTATAACTGTCCCTGTGTCGCTAGGATCCTTGGTGCTCTTGTCTATGCATACTGTTTTCTTTCTGTATTCTCCTGATTTCCCCCTCTATTAGATTTAACCGTCTCCTGGTTTAGGTCGTTCCGGCCAAACCCTCCCATACCTGTATTATTTATGTGATTTTGATTTTGCTGGAAATTTATGGTCGTTTCTATTTCTCTCTTGCTTCTAACTGGGTAAATTAGTAAGTTGTCAAGTGTTTGTCCTAAATATTTGTGTGATAATTTGTGTTGATAATTTCTCTTGTAGTTCTGTGAAAGTAATTTGGACATTTTGTGAAAATATTTTAGCTAGATCTTAAAATTAAAGATGGTCTCCAAACACTTGTAGATAGGGTCTTAGCATTTATTGTTCGGTAGGCAGTTAGGTAGATAGAAAATCTGGTAGTCTGAGACTAGGTTGAGCGTAACCTTGTGTGAATTGTCTTGTATATTTTCTGAGTTAGGGCCACTGTTGTTCCAGAGTTTAGGCGAGGTTGTTGCTACAGGTCGACTGGAACAACATCTCCTTCAGGTCTGCTGTTTCCTAGCGCGCAGTACCCATCCGTGGTGGTTAGTAGTCAGGTTGCCTTCTACTAGCATTACATTTTAGCGTTCTAACACCTTCCGCGCAATCCCGCTTCAAAAAGTCTACATTTCTGTTCAGGGCAGTTTTGCCAATTTCTGCCAGTTAGGTAGCAGTTGCATAGGTATGATAAAGCGTACATAATATAGATAAAAGTACGAAACTCTTAGCGCTATTATGTAGTAAGAATGTTAGGCATGCTCGGTGCGTTAACTCGGTAACCCCCTGTAGCTTACGTAGGGGGTCCCACTTTGCACTACCACTACACACTTTCATATAAACGCGCCTCTGCTCGCTGATTCGCTGATTAACGTCAGGCTTACGGTAGGTAGTTTATTAGTTATTTTATTAACTATAACTTTAATTAGGTGAATGCCATTAAAAAACTAATTCCACAACTTAGTAGCATTTTTCCTGCTCTTTCCAATGATAATTGTTGCAGACTATATACATAATCCTGCAAATTTTTGTATTATGCAACAATTTTATATCATTGGAAGTGCTTGAAAATCATTGAAAAATGGTACAAAATTATGGAACTAGTTTTCTAATTGCATTTTGACCTAATTAACGTTATAATTAATTAATAAAAATTACTAACTACCTACCGTAAGGCTGAGGATCCGTAAGCCTAACGAATCAGCGAGCAGACAAGCGTTTATATGAAAGCGAAATTGAAATCCCCCCAGGAATTTGGGGGTTCCGAGTTAATGCACCGAGCAAAACTACAATGATTTGTACATGTTAGTGTTCTTACTCTTACATTGTGTACTCTTGGTATGACTATATTCATTCGAAATATAACCTTGCACTCTATATTTCTGCTTTCGGAAGCAAGTTTCTGACTTTTCTCTATCGTGAGATATAGCCCATTTTCATATTTTCGCGACTAAAACCCGACATGTTTGGTGTAAAAAGGTAAAGGTTGACCCCAGGAGATATCTTCGTCCTGCCACAGGACATGGGGGGGGTTTGGTGACACACAGGACACAGGACATGTTTGGTGAAATCAAATTATCCATGTTACTTGAGCTACGCAAGATTTTAAGGCCCCACAAGGGTCTTTTCCCAATTAATGGTTTATAGGCCGTCGCCGTAATGCTTAAAAATGTAGTTTTTCCAAAATGTAAGTAAAGTCTACCAAAAAATGTAGGGAGCGAAATTGCTTTGCTTATACTGAATTACCGATACATTTTTGCTGCAGCATTGCTGCAATGTATATATTTTCTGAACCATCATGGCATGAACTTTCTTTTGGTTGAAAAAATGTTTGAAAAAAATTAAAATTCATCAAAAGAAGCCGATTTTTTAAGTTTTGAAAGATCAGTAGTTGCCAGGAACTAGCCGTTCGGTGAAAATTAGCCCATGTCCCAAACATATTGAATCCCAAATATAAGCTAGTTTCGTCAAGAATTGCGATAGTTATTCAATTTTTGCCATTTTCAAAATCCTTTGATCTTTGCCGCTTTTCCAACTTTGGCTGGCTATTACTCGCGACTCAGCCAATGGAAAAATTTTCAATTGGATTTCCAGGACCGCTTATGTGTCAGCTTTCATGTGATGCATGTGGTTTTTCAAAATTTGAAAGTCGATATTTTCGAAAAATACCACTTTTTGACCCAAAATTTCGGCAATGCGAATACAACAAAAGCGAGTAAAAGTAGCATAATCATAAAGTTTAATCTGAGCTGAATCCAACGATATAAAATTTTTGTGGCTACGACTTATACTTCCCCCGTAATGAATTTTTAAACAATTTCCCTATTTCAACTGATTTCTGACAAGTTGTGCTATGTTGCATTGATTTGCCGCAAATAGTGTAAACTAGTCAAAAACCAGCTAAAAAGCGAAATTGTTTAAAAATTCGTTGCGGGTGCAACCAGGCCCGCACCCAGGATTTTGAAAAGGGGGGGGGTCCAAGGTCAAACGCAAGGGGGTCTGGGGCCGGAGCCCCCCAGAAGTTGAAGAATTTTTGCATTTTTGCCAAAAAACAGTACATTGGACGTTTATTTCTTTCAAAAAGACAATGTTCGCGCCGAAGGCGCAAAAATTTTTTATCAATAGCTGTTTTTGCCGTAAAATCATCAAAAATTTTCCATTTTGTCATCCCAAAAGGGGGGGGTCTAGACCCCTTGAACCCCCCCCCTGGGTGCGGCCTTGGTTGCAACATAGGTCATAGCCACGAAAACTTTATAGCGTTGGATTCAGCTCAGATTAAATTTTATGACTATGCTACTTTTACTCGCTTTTGCTGGATTCGCATAGCCGAAATTTTGGGTCAAAATGTTGTATTTTTAGAAAAAAAAGAATTTCAAATTTTGAAAAACTACATAAATCACATGAAAGCGGACACCTAAGCGGTCCTGGAAATCCAATTGAAAAATTTTTCCATTGAGTGAGTCGCGAGTAATAGCCAGCCTAAGTTGGGAAAGCGGCTAAGATCAAAGGATTTTTTTGAAAATCGATAAAAATTGAATAACTATCGCTATTCTTGAAGAAATTAGCTTATATTTGGGATTCAATATGTTTGGGACATGGGCTAATTTTCCACCGAACGGCTAGTTCCTGGCAACTACTGATCTTTCAAAACTTAAAAATCGGTTTCTTTTGATGAATTTTAATTTTTTCAAATTTCTTTTTGAACCAAAAGAAAGTTCATGCCATGATGGTTCAGAAAATATATACATTGCTGCAGCAAAAATATGCCGGTAATTCAGTATAAACAAAACAATTTCGCTCGCTACATTTTTTGGTCAGACTTTATATATTTGTTCCGGCGATTGTGGCGCATTTACTATGCACGCTGGAGTGCTGCCATTTAACAGAAGTGCTTTACACGAAAATGCCCCAGGAGCTTTTTAGTTGCTCCGATGGCTCCTGTCTAGCTAAAGGGCTAGCTTGACAAGTAAGCGAAACTAGGTTGCGCATACATTTTAGCCAATTTCTCCCTTACGAACAGCGATTTCATTATAATTTTAAAAAAGTCCCCCCAGTTATCTGAAAGAATATCGCAGGGAATGAAAGGTGTTTCGCAAAAAAGTTTTACTTCAGTGTGCAAAAAATCTCAAAATTTGTATACAATTTGTTTCAATAATTCAACATTGCTAAATTTAATTGCATTGGGTCCACTACAAAGGGAAATGTTCAGCTACATTTTGATATAAAGATGGCTTCTCTGCTCCATAAACGAGCAGTACGGGTTCAAAGTTGATGCCTTCAAAAGGGATCACCAGCTAACAAGGATCTTACAGTTCAAAAAAAATAGATTACTTCTAGCTGGATTTTTTATAGATTCAGCTTGATGAACTTTCTGAACTGTAATCAGCAGCTCTCTGGCACGTTGTTCCAGTTCACGAGTAACATTACGAATTTTCTAAACAAGGAAGCATCGCATCAGCAGTGAAATTAAAAGCAGATCTTCAACCTAGGTTTTAAACCAAAATAAGGAAATTGGCCCACTACATAGGTAATCATATACTGTAGAAGTTTCAGAAAAATTTTAAAACGTTTAACTGCTAGAAAAAACCCAAGCTAATGAATGAATACTTCACGCAATCATGTTCAGCATTGATCTCGTCTTGAAATGAAGCAAATAGAGAATCTCCATCAACTTCGTAATTAGACATGGCCAAACAGAAAACTGAATGCAGAGTCTAAATTGAAAACAAGCTCAAAAGCATATATATACATCTTACAAAAATGCACTAACGGACCAGAAAAAATTCAATATGTTTGGTTAACACAAAGTTTTAAACGGGTGGGCGGTGGAAGAATAATGATGAACAAATTAAACATTAACACGGGAGAGACAGGTTGAAGGGGTTGGTTTTATTTTTCACTCTTACGCTTTCCCTCCCTTACGAAAATAGCTAAAACTTTAGGAACATATCTTATTTTCGGGCTGCTTAATTTTCTGGGATCAATTGCGGGATTTTACATACACATTGTAATCAAAAGTAATCATCACTTGTACCTTCACTTAAAAATTCGAATGCTATCCTTGTGTTCTAAAGCTGCAAAATGTGCACTGGATAATGATTTGTGGAGGTCACTCACTAGGTACACTCAGCAGTCAACGTGCAGAGCAGGTATACATCTGCACCTGATAACACAGAGCCTGCCACCTGACACTCCCTTCTATACAATGTATGTACTTTTACGCTTGCCACTTATGCGAGAACTTGGTTTGGGTTAAAACTTTTGCAGTCGCGAGAAAAGTTGCAAAATTTTGTGGCCCCAATGCATTACGTAATTTTTTCTGATCACTAAGAGCTGCTGATCAACCCAGAATACGTCCCTCGGCCCACATGTCCATTATCATTAAAAGAACTTCTATAGTGAAAAAAATCACTAAAAGAAGAAAAAATCACTAAAAGAAATTTTGCCGATTTGCAGTTGTGAGAAATCGATTTTAAAGATAGACGGCTCGTGTTTAACCGTTGTCAGAAACAACGGTGAGCTGTTTGTCTGAAGTGAGGTGATTGTGATCACTTTAAACTTTAAAATGATGTACGTATAGGTCTCTTTCTTTCTAACCCCAAGAGTTGGGAAAGTTATTGTGTTTCAAAGAACACTGCGCAGGATACCACCATCTAGGCTTGCTCCCGGGTCGTGTAGCGGGTTTCAAGACTCGCCACATGCCGGGCCCGGAATTATTGGGCCCAGCTCGGCTTTGGCTCAAAGCCCGATCCGCTAATAGGCCTCGTTTTAGTGGCTCACCGGCCTACCGGGCTCATGGGTCCGACCAGGCTCATCAGGTCTACCGGGCTCATCGGGCTCCCTGAGCGAAATATCTAAGTTGCGCACAATCATGGGGGAGCTCGGAGAGCGAGTCAGCGGGATATCAAGTACTTGTGCATGCCCACAGCTATTTATTTTTCCAGTGTTGGCATTTAGTCGCTTCTATCAAAAATCCTAATTAATTGGCCGTGGGGCTCAATCCCAGAAATGAGCCGATTTTGCATGGACAGTCGTTCTACCGGTGAGTGTTACTCTTCCATTACGTAATCTTTCTAAACTTTCGTTATTGGATATCGGGGTTCTCAGTTTCCACAGAGGACATAACTCCTCCGTTTTGCAGGTTAGGGAGTTTCTAGTTAGTGGGCGACTCCACTTTTTTGTTCATCGTTGGCACGTTGCGAACTTCTTGCCAAGCTGGGCACATCAGGTTCTCACATGATCGTACATACAGACAGAATTGACTTTACTTTACTGCAGCTGCCTAAAGGGTTGCGACCGAGAAACACTAATTTGAAGAATTTCTTTATACAACTATTCTGCTAACTATTCTCTCGACCCTTGCTCCCACATTCTGTGTTATTTAAAGGCGACCGCTTTATCTTCGTCGACAATCGAACAAACTTGTTTTTAACATTTCGTTCACCACATCGGAATGCTTCTTCCGCCACCATAGCTGGTTCGCTGTCAAGTTGTGCTAGGCTTCGACCGACCGGAACCTACTAATGCACATACGGTTTGGGCCACTGCCGTTTCGTAAGCCTGCCGCCACTTGGTCCAATGCCGATACTTTTATTTTCATTACAGAATTCCGATTCCTGCTCCCGGTCTGGGACTGCAACAGTCTTTCTTGCCAGGGACTATGTTTTCCTCCACGAAAGAACTGCAATCGTCCTTCGGATGGACAGACAGAAGGTTCAGCGGTCGCATATAGGGTTGTGTCGTTAAGAAAATTCTCGGGCTGGGCTCGGGCTCGGGCCAACCAACCTCCTCGGGCCGGGCTGGCCCGGCCCGAAGCCCGAGGCCCGCTTCACGGCCCGAGCCCGAAGCCCGATTCACGGCCCGAGCGGCCCGAGGAGCCCGAGCGGCCCGAAGAGGCCGAACGGCCCGAGTGCGGCCCGAGCAGCCCAAGTGACCCAAATATAGCCCGACAGGTGCGGAGAGGCCCAAAACTGGCTCAAATCACATCCAGTTTCCCGAGCAGTTTTATTACCTATTACGCAACGGTAAAAACAAAATGAAATTACATGGTTCCATTAGCTGTAACTTCAGTGCAACATTAGCTATTGTTAGTAGCTTTTCATTTCATAATTTTCAGATAATGCTCTGAGCATTAATTTGTGACCACATACTGGAGCTATAAAGTTTATGTATCTTGTAAATTGTAAGTAAGATTTTCGGTTAAGTATTGAATCATCCAAAAAAAGAATAAAAATAAATCATCACACAGCTTATATGTAGCAAATTTAAACACATAATTGACCAGTGACTAAAAAGTGGGAAGTTGGCAAAGCTTTACTTGTTAGCTTCCTTGTACCAGACCAGGGTTTGTCTGCCCGTAGCAGAGTACCAAAATAGTTACTTCTGAATCATACAAATGTTTGTTAGAAGTCAATTTACCGCTAACTAATCCATAACGTTTTGCAGAATGCAGGTAGAGAAAACCTGTATAAAGTTTAGCATTTCGCAATCTGCTTGCTAATTTGGATAGTAGAATTATGTTCTGAACTTGTGTATAGTTTGCATCAAATGTATCAATTCAGATATGTATGTATGTATGGGTATTGCGTGTATAAGCACCGAAGAAGACAACAGTGTGTGAACAAAGGAAGCCACGCCACAAGTCACAACGAAAAATCAATATTTTTCAGTAATGACAAACTACTCAAATAGCCCGGAAAGCCCGAGTGGCCCGAGCGGCCCGAGCGGCCCGAGTCGGGCAGGGCTCAACAGAGAACTCGGGCCGGGCCGTCTCATTAAAAACTCGGGCCGGGCCAGTATCGGGCCGGCCCGAGCCCGGCCCGAAGCAAGCTTCACGGCCCTGGCACAACCCTAGCCGCATACATTGTTTTCCGCCTATGAATGCGGATTTGAAAATAAATTGAACTTGTGAACTACTTCTTTCCGGGTTTTTCTTTTAATTAAGTCACAAGTTTTATTGGTCTGCACATTAAGGAAGCCCGTTTGGTTTAAACATTGAACGCTAAAACGTAAGCATTAATCTGTATACCTAATTTGCATATATAAAGTTCGCGAAAATCACACGAGCAAAATCGGAGTTGGTCGAAAAATTGACGAAAAAGTGACAGCCCCCCCCCCCTTAAACTCCAGAGACAAGCCATAAGATGCAAGTAGGTTCAGCAAAAGCCAAACGATACGAAATAAATATAACCGCAGAACAAATTTCAGCGAACTAATGACTTTGAATGACTATTGCAATCATACTTATTTTACTTTGAGTTTGAGTAGATGTTCTTAGCGGACACAAGAAGCAACTAAATGTCTCAAGTAAGGCAATCTTTTACTTAGTTATAAATAAGTATATTTTACACATAATGAACACATTGACACAATTATACCAAAAATGACAAGGAAATGGGCCACAACAAATAATCAATATAAAAGGTTTAATACCTTAAAGATGAACTAAAATTGCCACCCCGTTAGCAGTTCACGTGAAACCAGAAACAATACATCGTTTTAGGCTCCTGGCCATGGGCTTATTCTACTGGGTGACCACCCCACACATACCATTATTTGTCCCCAATCCATTCTAAGCGGGTGCCTCTTTGGTACAAATTTTGGCATGATAGAATCGCTCAGAATGCCGCATTCTCAAAACTGTTTCAGTTTCGTATGAGATTTTAAATTTTTTCCATTATTTTGATCACTAATTTTTTGATAAACGCAACTTTCCCAGTATTAGTATTCGGAATGCTAACCTTACTTTTATAAAAAACCACTCCCTCCCCATGTCTTGCTCCTCGAGGAGAGCCCCAAACCAGATTTCCGCTACCCGAAATTCCCAGAACAAACCCAGCAGACTGTTACGGTAAGACAAACAAATTATATGCAGAAATATGCAGAAAACTCAAAGAACGAACAAGGAAATGACAGACATTGCTTAAAACACTGAGTGAGACCACAGCAAATGGTTTCTATCACAATAATAATGGACAGAATAAAACAAAACTTCTACGAATGGAGTACCTGTCAATCTGTATACGTGTGCCAACCAGAATCCCGCAGTGAATTAGAAATTTTAAAACATATACTGTTGCATGGAAAAAGAAAAAGGCTGAACTATCCAGACGAAGGTACAAACCATCGACAGACCTAATTCAGAGACGAATGATTAATTTTCAATACCACAGAAATCATCAATCAAAGGAACGCACCGAAAAAAGGGAACAACAGACCCATAAGGTCCGTATCAACTCTACTTCTTAAATACCTTAAATTTCTCAGCTTTTTTTAAATAGGAATGAAATAAAACAGAAATCAAGTGGAGGAATATTTAAGAAAAAATAATTCTTGTTCCCAGTCTCCAGAAATGCTCGAATAATGACTGAAAAATAAGTCAGTTAAGCTGTAAAAACATTGCAGACTTTTGTAAATTTTATAATATAATATATAGCATTTCGAAAACTGTAATTTACAGTAAAGAAATAGAGACGGATTATACAATAAGAGTAAAAGACTGCAGCTAATTAGCAGTTAAATGTAAAGCAAACAGATACGGTAAGCAATTTGCAAAACGTTAACATTTATTTTTTGCCTGAAAGAATAGGGCACAAAGACATACACATTGAACTGACACTGACAAAAGTACACAATCGTACACACAGGAAAAAAGAGTACTAGGTAGGTATAATGTGCCACAAAATGTTCCATTAACGGGTCTTCAAACAATTTCAGTTTTAAATACTTTTTAAATATTCTTGTCCGTGAAAACGGGAAGGCTTGATCTTTTGATTGTGCTTCATTCAGAAGATGACTAACAAACCACGGTAGGTAATAACGTGGTCAATTAATATCAAAACTGCATATGAATTACTTGACCGACAAAAATATATTCCAGTTATCTAACTTCTACGGAATCTGTAACTCCAACCATGTAGACAGATGCATACACAGAGGATAGGCTACAAAACAGTGCAAACAGTTCTTTAGTTGAATTGAACAGTGGTAGGATCATCATTGTCCAATTGCTTCATATGCTTAAGCACATCCTTTTTGGTAATGATGCCAAGTAGTTTACTAAAACACAAAAACGTCAAGTTTATAATTAACTTAATAGAGATACCTAGCGTGCATTATCTCTTTCATAGACTGGTGTCATCCATGGCGGCATACATACGTAGTTTTTGCGTCAGGAGCCGCGTCACAACGCAAACTTTTTGAGCGTGACGCAAATGAAATTTGCCATAGGTAGGCAGTTAGGAACCAGCAAGTGCGCGCGTATGCTCTATTATATTTATACCCAACATGAGCCAATCAGACAGATATTTTGGAAAACTGAACTAATTACAGTATAAAGACCAAAAAACCTCCATACGCCTTTGCTTTAGCCAACAACCATTTCTATGGAAGTGTGAAGTCCAAGGCGGAACGACCTTTCCATATCCAGATGTGGTCCCCTGCATGTAGAACACCTGCTAGCATAATAAATGATTAACACATAAAAGTAGTGAGTTTCCTGCTCTTATTGTACTAAGCACCCTAGCCGTTGTTTAGTATTATGCTATAGCCATAAAAATTACCCATTATGAAGGACTAGAATTTGACGAATACCAAGTCTTCTCATCATATCAATTACTGTTTCCATGGGGGTCTGATCTGTCACGGTTATTGGAGCCTTGAACATAATACGCACGTTGTAATAAATCAAACACGCATACTGAATTAATCCAAAAAGTTTTAGCAAGAGCCCATAATTAATTCCTTAATAGAAGATTAATAATGGATTCTTGGTTTTAGTAGATGAGGAAACATATACCTACGTGTGCACTAAATCCTAAGCCAGCACAAGAAATAATTACGTATGTAACTGTTAAACTGTTGCAGCAAAACTAACAAATAAATTTCAACATACAAGATCTATTAGCTTTCTGAGTTTGAGTGGCTCTGCCGTGTTTCCAACAACTTCGGGAATTTGAGGAGGATAATTGGTGAAATATACAATGGATTGAATCACAATATTTGGCTGAGTTTTCCTAGCATTTACTAAAAAATATTAAATATATTATTAAAAGCGTTTAAAAGAGTATTATGAAAATAAGGCCGATAAAATTCAGAAAAGTTCTCAGAAGAATGTATAGTGAAGGCTTGAAATTTTTTAATGTTGTAACAAAGGAATTACAAACATAAAACCACCATTGGAAAAGATAAAACTCAAAACAATCAAACATACGTAGGTTCACTGACACCTATACCTACTGTAGGCGTTCATTATAACACATAATTCATAACCGTGCCAAACTTCAAATACCACCACAGAAAAGAGGGCTACGTACTGATTGCCAGATTCAGATCACGTCTGGTAACAAAGCCCACCAGATAAGGCGTGTCCGTGGATGTCACAACAGGGAATCCATTGTGATCCGTCTCCTTCAATAACTGCTCAATATCCCCCACTGTCATGCGATCCTGGGTTATCACTCGCAGTGGGGTATCACCTGCCCTGAAATGGGCCAGGAACAGTGTAAGCAACCACGTGCAAGGCAAAACGAGCAAACGCACAACAAATAACGACAAATGGCAAGGGATAAAAAATAACGAAAGGGCATTTTAAAAACATTCATTCAAGTTTATGTAGGCGGTCAACCTGTGATTGAGCGTTCAGCAAAGGTTCATTATTTCTCTAAGAGCAAAGGAGAAATCAGTTAGAATGAAATAAAACGAATAAAGAGAAACCGCAAATATAGACATGGCTGTCGTCTTATTCCTTATATAGCACCGCTTCAGGAAATTGAATTGAGGTCAGGAGTAAACGGGCTTATGATACATAGTACATACTGCACTTAGTTTTAATTTTATGGCTTTTTGAAATGGCACTGCATTTTAAGCTAGAGAAATTGAAGTTAAAACAGACGTAGCAGACATATCAAATTGATTCGAAACAACTCTCAGGAATTTTGGCAAAGGTTGATTTAAGGTTTATTCAAACAATGAATATAAGAAATACTATAGGACACGGTTGTTCAAATAAGGTATACCTATGTAACAGTTTCAATCTTATAAGAGAAACAGTAAAGAATAAAGCACCTGCAGAGTTAGCATACCTAGGACGCATAACATCCGCAGCAACTGTAGTATGATGAAACTCTTCCTTATTGTCCAGAAAAGGATATCCATTTAGGGCAATGTGAGCATCATAGATACCTTGTTTCATGATTGCATCACCAATCCATTTGGCGAACATAACGGCGGCCATGGTAGGCACAATGAATGCCAGACTTCCCGTGAGCTCAAACATGATCACTACCAGAGATACTGTAACAGGAACAAGTCATTATAATGGAAACAAACCATACCTAAGAGGGCCAAAATAGCAAAGGATGTGACAGTTTTCTACTGTGATACGGTAGTAACGTCATGATTTTACAACAGCAATTATCGTGGCTGGTCCTAATTCAACCCATAATTCATTAAGAATTAGGGGGGGGCTACTTGGGTCAAAAATTCTACCCTCACCGATTTGGCTCAAATTGTGCCCATTGATACTCCTTAGGGTCCTACACAAACCATTGAAATTTGAGGCGAATTCGTCCAAGAACAAAAAACTTACAGTCATTCAAAATTTCCAATTCCTACTGAAAATGACCCAAAATCGGAACTTTAGATTTTTCGCTTCTGACAACCATAACTTACTCCTGGCCTCCTACTGGGTAATTTTGACAAAATAGGAATTTTTTCTTGCAAAAAATAGGAAAAAATAGGAATTTTCGAAGACAAAAATAGGAAAATATAGGAAGTTAAATGAAGCCTATTAGGCAAATCAATATTGAATTTACAGTATTAATCTAGTTTTTAGTACCTTCAGGCTTAGTTACAACAATGCAAAACAACGGTATATATATAATATAGCAATGTTCAAAAAAATCTCCCCAAAAATTCACAAAAACCCAACTGGACGGCTAAGAAGCCGAGGCCGAAAATTTTTGCACGATAATAGCCACAAGCCCCAACCGTAACATATGTAAAGTTTGGCTGCCGAGGCTCAAATCCTCCGATTAGGATGCCCAAAATAGTCGAACCACCCAAATCCGACCCTCGGACAACTCCGACCAAAATTGAATTGTTCTCTGGTACTCCCTATGGACTTTGCGCAGCTACCCCATATTATGCACGTAACATGTCCGAATTCTAAGCTATCCAACCATGGATTGGAGTCCCTGTCATGGCCTCTGGCTCAGTGGCGGATCCAGGATTTTGAAAAGGGGGGGCCCGCTGAAAAATTTTTCTGGGGGGGTAACCTAATTTTTCCGGGGGGGGGGGAGAATTTGCTTTTTCCAGGAACAAAATATTTTTACAGGAAAATATTGTGTATGGAAAAGTTAATTCACTTGCCAATTGGAAAACTGGAAAACAACTATACCCATCCCGTGAGTGAAGCAAAGCATGGAGAATTTATATACACAAGAATTTATATACACAATGCACACGGGGGTCTGGGGGGCAAAATTCAGCAATTCAAATGTTTAAAAAGATTTGAAGAGCCCCGGGCCCCCCCCTGGATCCGCCAGTGCTCTGGCTTCGCCACCGGCGGGTGATTTTTTGTGAACATTTTCACAAAAGAAAATTACTATCAACTTTTGTAAAAAGTCTGACAACCACTAGGGCAAAACTAATGCCAAATTCGAGCTCAGCGACCCTAAAAACCTACATCATGTAACCAAGCGACAACCTTGGATTCAAAAACATTTTTTAAAAAAATTTTGAAAAATTCTTAAAGTTTTTGGAATTTTAACTTTGTCTGAAATGTTCATATTTTCTCAAATCGGATAATTATACGGATATAAAAAATTATCTGGAATAGATATCCGAATATCCAGTGCCCATTACTAGGTAAGGGTGACCAAGGCCATAAAAAATTTTGTCTGATGACCACAGAAGAAGCCAGAGCCTATACGTACTACAGTAAATTGTCCCAAGAAATTAATTTACAGCACTCTTGAAATTCCACCTTACTTACTTGCAACTTACTAAACTCCAACTACGACTTGTTCGGCGGCTTATTTTTGTTTTTGACTGCGTACTTTTAAGCTCGACTGCGTAAATATATAAGCAGTATTTTACTTATAATTCGGATTTACATGTAAATTACGCATGAAAACTTGTGGATTTTATACACAATTGGCGTAATCAGAGTATATAGTAGGAAAGTGTGGACAGGCAAGCCTTAAATGAGTACTCACTGAAACGTCCAAAGCTGAATTCCTGCAACATGATTCTTGAAAGTACTGCAGACAAGATCTAGTTTGTGACCTCCTTGAAGTTGATGTGTGATCCCGCTTCAGAGTGTGGGATAATGGTCACTGCTGCATCCCTTTATTGACTCACAACGAAGGCTTCTCTAAGATGCACACGTAAAATTTATTTGTAATTTAATATGTAGGTTTGTGGCCCGTCGAAGTTAGAACTGTGAATTTGACAGACTTGTAAATTGTAATCACAACAATGTCTATACTACATGTCTATGCATGAACATGAACGTCTATGCAGAGAATGTTGGACCCAAGGATTCAAATACAAAGTGCGCTTTCCTCTCTACTTCGCAAACTGAGACCTAAGGGCTGGTCAGACTGGTCCTGCAGCAGCTTGTGGCTAAAAGGAATTAATATCAGTTATCAAAGACAAGAATGTTGCAAAGTTATCGGACACACTGACAGGACCATTGCTCCGACACCAAATGAAAAGCTGCATAATAGATTCAAACGACACTCTGCAACCAAGTGATTCTCTGACTATATTGTAGGTGCATATTTATAATGAAAAGGTAGACAGTTATACAAATTAGAAATATGCGTTCCGACGTGCAGAGGATGACTCAAAGCACTCAAACCACTTCCACTCAAATAAAAAAGAAGAAATCCTTAAAACTATTTGTCAAATCAGCTGTTCACAAACTATAGTTTTATGACATACTTATTGCTGGATGTTCCAGCAATGTTGTGCAATGTAGTTCCTCTTGTAAATGAGCAATAAATTGCAAGGAGCCACAAATTCAATAAGTAAACCTTTAATGCGTGAAAGCCGTTCTCAACATTTTGCTTTCAATGTTGCCTGCTTGTACTATGTTAAACCAGCAAAATGTTCAACTTATACGTATTCATTAAACTTCGCGAAAGAAATATTTTTGCCATACTTAAATTAAAAATTTAGTAGTTAGTTAAAGAGAAATTAACTGAAAAAGCCGAATTTATTGGTTATAATCTCTTCCCAACAAGAAATCTTTTACCAAAAAGAAAACTCAGAAGATGAAGTATTAATGAAGGAATACGTTTTCTTACATCTCACTGCAGTAAATGTTTTTTGTTGGAGGAGGGGTCCTGTCAATAGATATCAAATGTTTCAAGCTGCTGTATACATGGAAAATTTGCCACTGCAATTTAGAAGAGTCGTTCTTCAAGGCTGTCCATTTCGTCGGCCACAATACAGAGTATGCTGTTACACACCTTAACCTGTGGTGGCTGCCAACAATTTATATTCTCCCCAAATTTGAAGCAATCCGAAGTATGGTGCCAAAGTTTTTGAAGTTACGTTTTGACGCATTCTGTCTACTTCTTTGTGTATTTATTCATTTAGCTATTTCAATTTGTATGGCGACCTGGAAAGATAATCAAATGTTGTCTGTTGCTGTCACTTGAAAGGGAAACAGAATGATTTTCTCTTCCAAGACGCAAAATTATGTTTTCACTTTTAGTTGGCAACAGTGTCAATACTTTCCATTCACTGTTGATGTAATCATAGAATTACGCGAAAAGTTTTATTTTATTGTTCTGGAAAGATTTTATCAGTGCACGTCAACTATGGCTTTTAGCAGGTGTTTGTGTGTAACAAAGATATCGCAAGTTTGGCCATCACAAGGCATCTCAGCTCAGGGCATCACCAACACCAGAGAACTTTGGATAAGTTGTAACTGTCTGAAATTTTGCATGCAAATGAGAGATGAGAAATTGCTTTGAGCATGAAGCATGCAGGAAAAAACATGAGTGAATACGCGCGTGTGTGTTTGTGCTTGTGTGTGCCCGCATATGCACAATCTAGCCTGCACATACAAATTGATCCCTAGGTATATTATGCCTCAGCACGAGGCCTGATGTCATTGAACTGTAGGTAGCATCCGACCAACTTTTATCCATTGCGTTTCTGTCTACCAATTTCACTGCTCTTAAAGAGGTAAGGTCAAGTTTTACAAATTAGTTAGTTAGGGGGTCACCATGACAAAATTTTTGCTTGCTCATTTTACGTGAACTTTTGTTTATATGTCCCAGACAACGAGTTTCTAGTTTCGCATCCAGAGTACAGAACATTAATGTTTAGTTACTTCAGAAAAATTGAACCGCAGTACACACCACCATTACACTTTTTATCTATTAGTTATTTTTCTTTTAAATCTTACCTCAATCCAGTTAATTGTTTAAATCCTAGCTCTGCATATGCTTAAATTCTAATTTCGCCATTATTTTAACAAATGAATTGATATAATTTTATTTCTGTGACCTTTTAGCAACTCTGCGAATTGGTTTATTCGGAGCTTGGTCATGTCGAATACAACCAATTCGCCGGATAACATACGACCAATTATCAGTCATTCTATTTATATTTGTGAAAGTATATTTATGATTTCTGAAATGCACTGATCCTGATTGCCATTGCTAAAACCATGAATTTGCAGCTGAAAGAATATGTTTACCTGGTTCGCTTGCCTTTGCTGAAGCCATAAACGGCGTGGGCACGTTTACTACATATCGGTTGGTTCTTACTCTAATGGATAACACTCAGCTACAAACAAGCTGGGGTTGCTTCTGGACGGTTCATAATCAGTTTTTCATTTGGGCAAATAGATTGGCGCCAACTATGCTGTTGTTGATGTCAATTGATCGCTTGATTGCTTGTGCAAATATTAAACTTTATATGTCAATGAGAAAATCAACATAGCTTATTAATAGCATTTGTGGGGTTTGCAGTGTCGGGTGGTTGCTATTTCTTTGCCATGTATGAGTCATGGAAATACGCCAAATTAGGTGGCGCCAAATATCCCAGTGTGTGTTATTCTAGCTGGGCAGTGGGTCACGTGGTTCAATATCCGTTTTTCATACATTTATCGTACTGTTTGTGCAGTTCTGGCTGTGTTATTGTACCTGTTTGCCATGATTGCCGTTGGAAACAATGCTTCTGTGCAAGTTGGAAGCATCTGCTAGCTAAGGTGAAACTGGAGCGACAGTTCAAAATAACTCGTACACTTTCAATTGTAGTAATTCATACACTGTTTTTGTATACTATTCCACAGCTGGTAGTTTTGTATTATCTATTCGTTGAAGCGGGCGTCATTGTTAATGATGTAGTTATTCCATTGGCTAAACGGATAATTGTAAATGTGAATTCTGCTAACAACGTGTTCATTTACGTAGCAAAGCAAAAAAGAAATGAAAATCTGTATTCTTGGCATGCTGTCAAAGTGTTTCAGGAGTGGCGTTACTAAAAATAATGTTGCCGTGTTTACTGTAACCCAATCTCATCAATGTGTGAACAGTCTCAAGTCAACAGAAACAGTTTCTGGTAAGCCAACAAAACTCTAGCTTCCTATTTGTAAATTAAAATCCTGGGGCGGCATTTAAGTGCAAGTCCGACAACGGCCTACTTTATGACTGACATTAATGTTAAACTATTCGTAATTTTTGAGTAATAAAACTTTTAACTGCCGCGGTATGTACCTGAATAAGGTTGTTCCAATTTCTCATCTGAAATAATAAGATATTCTAGCCCCACCTCAGGCCCGTATTTTTTGTTTCTTTGGTGCTGTAGTGACAACTTTCTTTCTTTCGTCTATTATCTTGTATCTTTCTACAGCCATCGTGCACCACCTGTCAGCTTGAGCTTGTCTCGCGGGGTGTGTGTCTTTGGCAGGGCTGTATGCCTATTCAAAAACGTGTCACTACAGTTTGGGAACGAATTCCAACTTAAGCTTGGTTCGATTGTGCCTGGGTGGCTCAATCGGTAGAGCGTCGGTCTAGTTAACCGAAGGTTGTGGGTTCGATCCCCACCTCAGGCCCGAATTTTTCGGGTCTGTGGTGCTGTAGTGACAACTTTCTTTCGTCTATTATCTTGTATCATTCTATATGTCATAGCCGTCGGCACCTTCGGATACCCTATATGATGAGTATTAATTTTTGGTGGTAGGAGATTTTTCCTTCCTTTCACATCAGTTTATTTAATTTGGTGACGGTTGAGTTGACCCATCTCCTAACTTGCACAGTAATTATGACTGGCTATTTACAACGCATGAGAAGACAAATCCAAACACTGTTTTATAACAATATAAACCTGCGTGTAAATATATGTAAATTTCTGCAAATGTATTTATAACCTTCATAGCATTAAACATTGCATCATTTAATAGCTTCAGTGTTGTACTAATATCTAAGCAAAATATTTTTGTAGGTCCTTTCAGAGATGGACGCGGGACGGAACGGGATGGGACGACAACCGTACAATGTACATATCTGTGTGTCTAGATAATAGTGTTTTACTCCATTTCTAAGTTATAAAGACCTATGCATTTTCATGTCTTCAGGCTAAGTTCTTGTGTCTCAACTTAAAGATAGAACGCAAACAGTTGTAATAGTATAGAAACTTTTGATTTCGTTAAATTTATTTTTTATTGAACTTTGAACAAACTTGAAACGGTTATCTGCAATCTTGCAAAAAAGTTGCACACTGTTCTTTCGACGCATAAAGGGAAAATGAAATAAATAAATTGAAAAATAATAAATTGAAAATAGTTTTCTAATTTGTTTGCCGATAGTTCAAAATCAATTTGCAGAATAACTTGACTTTACAGTTTACAGTTATGTTTCGACATTAACTGGAACTAGTGAAACTAACTAAATATCAAAACGGAATTAAGGTTAGTTTTCTCAATAGACCATAGTCGAACTTGAACTTAAACACAACGGATTGTATAAAAACAATAATCCCGCTCAAATGTTTCAGTTAATCTTTAAAACCCCACAATCACGTTACATTTCTTTTTTGACAAAGAAGGCGAAGCTTTAGCCAATTGAGGGACAATTTTGAGTCAAGTCAGAATTTGACCAACCAAACCTATATTACATCTGGTAATCCCTGTTTGGTTAGAGTTTTTCTTTTGTCACGACTAGAGCTTGAGAGTACGTCAACTCTCGTTTTCGAAGCAAGACAAGCCATGATGAAAGCTACACACTCTGACCGAAACGTTGAGTTAAACACAACATAGAACCCAGATTGGTTCCATAGTTCATGCCGCATATAACCATAAGGCAACTCGTCCACATTTCGTGCGGATTGTCAAAGCCGCAGTCTCCGCCAAAAGTGGCAATCTGCGTGTAGACAGGTCCAGGAAGTAGGCGAATAATGAAGGCAAGAAAGCAGCAGAACATCATGAGGGACCCTCGTGCCCGCTTTCCAACTTCAGCTCTGCTAGCTACGGTTTTTCTTGTTTTAATTTTCACAAAAATCGCCGTGTAAGAGAGCAACATAACACAACAGGGACTGTATATTAGGATTGTATCCAATGCCAGTTTCCATTCGGGAAACCTTGAGTCAAATATACAAATGCCGTAAGTTGGCATCACCGTAGACGATCCAAGCAGTCCGGTTACCGGTAGCAGAAACACCAAAACGAAAGTAAATGGCCAAGAAACCAGAAACCACATTGTCATCGTATTTCTTAGGGTGAAGATCGTGCTGTGACGATTTGGTAGAAATACTGCCGAAAATCTATGAACAGAAATTAAGGCTTGTCCTGCCGGCGAGGCATAGACACAAAACCAACCCCAAGCACCGGCCCACCGACAGAATAGATCCATCGTGAGAACGTCTTCTAGTTAAATAGTTCCTTCAAAACTGTATACAATTGATGCCAGTCCCTGAACATTGCCCCACGTAAAGCAGGCAAGCGTGTCTGTCATGGATAACAGCAGAATAAGAAAATATATTACAGGTTTTCTCAGTTTTTTTTGACCAAAAAATCACAGCGAGCAGTAAAAGGGATTTAGCCACCCAGTAGTTAAATGTCATGGTAATACATGTACCAATAAGTGGCATCAGTTCGTACTTGCTCTGATTCATTTGATTATACATCTTTGAGGCTTAATCTCTGATTTGAGGTGTGACGGGGTAGAGAAACACAGTTGCAAAAACCCAGTTGTATCTGATCAGTTTTGAGTCATTAAAAATCAAAAAGATCGTACATCCATAGCAAACCGTCTTTATAGTCTCTTCATTAATAAACCTCTACCCCCATGGGACTTGGTTGCTTTAATTGTTGAACACATACACACAGTGAACGTTTATAGGAGGATTCTTCAGCTGATTGAGACTTAGTGTCTTTTTAAACTCACAGAAAGAAACGTACCTACACTCACTCCACCCACGTTGTGACTCATAACCGGAATCGCTATGATTCTTGAAAAAATTTAAGTCAAACTTGATGTTTGACTAAAACATCGTTTATTTTGCGATCTCATAGAGTTGCTGTGCGATCCCAACTAGGCAGCAATGATTGACTCATGATTAAGGTGTAGACGTATAAAATTCAGTATTGTTAATTTGCGTAATGAAGATACTAATCAAACTTAACGCTGGGAATTTTTAGACCTTGTCAAATCGGCAATGTCTGTTCAGATGACTGCTTTTTATTCCGCCTAGAGGCGGAATTATTGCTTCGGAAAATAGATGGTATACACTCTAGCTCAAATCTCTAATCGGCACCTTTCTGCATGTTTATCACTGTATTTCAGCTCCCTTTTAGCCGTGGGGGGCTGCATACTTGACTGTCAAAGCAATAGTGGAAATTAAAATTCTAAAGTTGTTGTTCTTGGGAAAAGAAGTAACTTTTCACGAAACATTAAATTTTAAAATAGAAAGGGGAACAAGAATAAATTTTTCTGTTTTCACTCCCCCCCTTGGAAGAAATCGAAAAGACATATTGAACAGATGGGTTTGGAAAAATATGCAAATTAGATATGAGAGCACAAATGCTCAGTTGAACAGTCTTTTGTTGGTAACCGGTTGCTGGTGCACATTAATAAGTTCTTTAAGCTCATTCCGTCCGTTTTATCGCAGATGCCTTCCGGATTTGGGTTCTGAACTCTCTCATGCAGTTCCTGTGAGTAAAATCGGAGAAATAGAATAAACAGCTAATTGACCCCATTTTGCCAACTTGCATCTAACCTTGGTTGTTTTATAAAGAACGACTTAGCAAATGACCCGAACCAGCAAATGTCTTGACTGCGCTTGTATTCTTAAGTCTAGCTAACGTTGTTACTATAAAACCGATTTTTCAAAAATTGCAAAAGCAGCACCTTAATGTTTTGAGAATATTACAGGGTTAATATTAGGAACCGATTTTTCAAAAATTGCAAAAGCAGCACCTAAATGTTTTGAGAATATTACAGGGTTAATATTAGGAACCGATTTTTCAAAAATTGCAAAAGCAGCACCTTAATGTTTTGAGAATATTACAGGGTTCATATTAGGAACCGATTTTTCAAAAATTGCAAAAGCAGCACCTAAATGTTTTGAGAATATTACGGGGTTAATATTAGGAACCGATTTTTCAAAAATTGCAAAAGCAGCACCTTAATGTTTTGAGAATATTACAGGGTTAATATTAGGAACCGATTTTCAAAAAATTGCAAAAGCAGCACCTAAATGTTTTGAGAATATTACAGGGTTAATATTAGGAAGTACTTAGTTCTTGATCTCGGCATTGACAAGAGTACATAATAGATAAGAAGAGTGTGACAGCGGGCAAGCTCTCTGTTATCAGCTGCAGGTACATGCTCTGTTCCCTAAAGGCTGATCCCCCGACAAATACGTATGCTCACTTCAAACGAATTCCAAATCTTAGTTTTCTAAAGCTCAAAGCAGACACAACTATAGACGCACGCAGGCGTTGGTGTTTTCGACCTTTAGCACGTAAAGATAAGTCTAGTGATCGTACAGAAACGTGTACTGGGTACTGATTTGTGGGGGTTACTAGATATTAGTTAGTTTGTGGGGTGGTCAGCCGTTAGAGCGCAGAGCATGTACCTGCAGCTGTACCTACAATGAACCTGCCAGTTGCCACACTCTTATGTCTTTGTTCTCTTGGTATTAAGTATAAGCTTTTGATTGAACTGGTGCTGCTTTATACAAGAATTATATTTTTCAATTTCAATAACTAACACACCTCTACCATCAACTCTAGTCTTTCACTCCCTTATACAGATACACCACTGCTCAAATGCGGAATAATGCCCCTTTTAGGGGCCTGCTTGTTTGATTCTTCGCAAAGTGTTATTGATAAATGATTTTTCAAAATGACTATTACTGCCAGTTAAGCCTGTGCCATGTATATAGCACAATGCATGTTTTTATCAAATAAACAAAATGTTACTCCCACCCAAGTCTCTACTTAACTGCATCGCAAATGTATATAATAAAAATATTGAAATTGGTGCAGCAACAAATTTTATGCAGAAACGAAATGAACAGCAACATTACTGAAATTGATGACATCAATAATGTTCATTTGGAACAGCTTACAGTATCTTTTGAATAGAGCTGTTGTGTAGTGAAAGAAGGAATGTGGGAGAGACTAAGCATAAAAGCTGACGCTTGTCACACTCTTATCTATTATGTACTCTTTTTTGTGTCATCTCGTCTCACTCATGGTAATTTACAGCAGTATTCACAATGACAATATAGTTCAAACGTTGAGCACAATCCACTTCAACTAGCCCAAACTCCCCCAGAAAAGCCCATCTTCCACTGTCGCTGCGGCGCCCTGGCAGTGGTAAAGGAGCCCCAGGTTCTGCGCCGGTTGTCCACGCACTGTCCCACCACAGCAAGACCCAGACCGACCACAGCACAGACGATGAGCACGACCACAGCCCAGCGGGGCGTCTCTCGATTCTCCAGACTGTAGGTCAAAATGTCCCATTCGTGCTCACTGTGCTCCAGCACGGCCGGCAGATACTCAATCAGTCTGAACAGGCTTTCCGGCATCGTTCGTGAGTAGCTGACATTCCTGACCAACAGATCGATTTGGTGATGGAGAATCGGGCCCGTTCGAAGCATCAGCTCATCACTGACGGCCACACTGATATAGACCCGATCAGAGATCAACAGCTGACCCCCGATTTTCGACAGCCATTCGCCCACAACCAGCACCAGAACGTCCGTAGTACAGTATTGACTAGACCAGAGGGTTCGGAGATAGCTAGCCAACAGCTGTCCCGATCGTTTCGGGCTGTGTCGATTTGCAGTTCGCCGATCCAGCGCGTCGCAATAGCTCCGATTGTGCGGCGCCAGACTGGCATTGAACTGCAGTGGAAGCAGGAGGGCAGACTTCATTGTGACGATGGCAAAATTTCGCTTGAGTCTTGAGCAGGCAAGACGCACTACTGAAATACAGCATGAAAAGTGTACTGTTAATTAATCTGATTCTGTGTTTTGTGATTACCTAGATTTCGTGGTCATGAAAATACTGTTCATTGGCTACAGATTCTTACAGGTCCTTTTATCTTGTAGTGCCGTATGGTAGTGGGGCACTGTGTGCTGAAGCTAAATTGGATTGGATATCATTTTTAGATTTATTCTGATTTATTCATTCACATCTTATTTTTTACATTCGGAAATGTAAGAGGGAATATTAACTTTCACTGTTGGATCTAACATAGTCTATGTAGTCGACCTATCCTATTTTTCATCAGATTAAAGAGATTAAATTAATCCGTATTACAGAAACACTGAACAGGTAGGTCTAGGTAATTGGACCAAATTTAGTGTTTTCGGCCTCAGCATCTTAAATTACTAGGTTGATTTAACATTAAACTTAGAAAGCTAGTTCATGACTTGGATCTACGAAAAATAACTTGGTGTTTTGGGATCTCGGCTAAACCCTTAGTTGAGTCAATCAATTTTTAATCCTACCATCCTTCAGTCCTTGATTGCATCTGCAGGAAGACATATTCAATTGCCACAGCTTATGATTCAAAACTTCCGCGTTGTGCACTGTCAGTTCCTGACTCAGATCGCAGACAGCGTGCGCCGTTAGCGGTACGGCTTTCGGACCGCATTTGCGAAAAAAGTTCGCGTCAAATAGGGATGGTACGTCACAAGCGGTGAAGAGTCGGCCAAATACCGTAACAGATTTCGTGTTGAGACAGGTCACTAAGATCAAAATCAGTGTTGGGGTGTCAGCGATCCTATCAGAACGAATCATGCTGTATTGAAAGACACACAACTAATGGAGGGAACAACTGCATAAATGTTTTCTTTCTTAAGTTCTAAAATTATAAAGTGCAAATTATACGTTCTAGTTCTCTAAACCTAACATTATAAATCAGCTTTGAGAAGTAAATTTCAGGAATTAGTCCAACCAAAAGTACATAATGGCTACTGGTTATTATGTACTGTGGTCCGAGTGGTCCGACTAACTTTTACACCAAATGATCTCCATGAGATCTAAAAAGTTTACAGCTTTTTCCTGCTGCGCCTCAGCGCAGCAGGTCTCTTATGTTTGCTCTGCCATCCAGCTCCCACGCGTTTACGTGCAAAACATAGGAATTTACATGAATGCATGTAAAGCAATGCTTTAAGATGGCAGAGCATGATTTACACATAAGATTCTATTTTGAAATTCTTTATGAACGATGACTCATAAAGCAAACAGAAATCGGAAATGGAACAAGCTAAATCAGAATAAACAGGTTTCTTTTTCTCTGACAGGGAAAATTTTCTGACAGATGTTTACAGAGAGAGGCTTACCGTTTTGCACATCATGTTAAATGAAAAGTTTGATTCATATTTCTGTTACAAAGGATAAAGCACTCGGCAATTGCAAAGTTTATAGTTCTCCTTCACTGTAACGAGTAACGAACACACATCAACTGGCTAATTTATAAACCGACGATATCCTATTAATTTCCTTAATGCAGCAGCGTTAACTTCAAGATTAGTAGTATAGGGAGGTAAAATCGAGGCGTATTGGGGGGGGGGTTTATGAGGTTGTGGAGGAAAATTGGGGGGAGGTTGTGGAGGAAAATTGGGAGGGGGTTTTTGGGGTTGTGGACCCCTTCTATTGAGGTTGTGGACCCCTTTTTGGGAGGGGGTTTTAGGGATATGTGGACCCCCTTTTTAGATGTATGTGGACCCCTTTCTGGGAAAGGGTTTTTGGGGTTGTGGACCCCTGTGGACCCATGACCGGAACCGCGGCCGACCCAAGGTCAAATTTAAAAGTTGGTCAATTTCGCCCGGAAAACTTTATCTAGGGGGTTTTCGGGGTCGTAGATTTCAAAAATGACCTTTGTTTTGGACTAGAATCAAAGCTCCGTGCTGTGTTGCGTGCTGTACATGACCGGAACCGTAGTCGACCCAAGATCAAATTTAAAAGTTGATCAATTTCGCCCGGAAAACTTTATCTAGGGGTAACTTTGGGTCGTAGAAACCAAAACTGAGCTTAGACTTTTGCTAGGATCAAAGCTTCGTGCTGTATGTACATGTCCGGAACCACGGCCGATCTAAGGTCAAATTTCAAGGTTGTCCATTTTCGTCCGGAAAACTTTATCTGGGGGGTTTTCGAGGTCGTAGAATTCCAAAATGAGCTTAGACTTTTGCTAGGATCAAAGCTTCGTGCTGTGTTGTGTGCCCGGAACCGTAGTCAACCTAAGGTCAAATTTCAAGGTTGTCCATTTTCGTCCGGAAAACTTTATCTGGGGGGTTTTCGAGGTCGTAGAATTCCAAAATGAGCTTAGACTTTTGCTAGGATCAAAGCTTCGTGCTGTGTTGTGTGCCCGGAACCGTAGTCAACCTAAGGTCAAATTTCAAGGTTGTCCATTTTCGTCCGGAAAACTTTATCTGGGGGGTTTTCGAGGTCGTAGAATTCCAAAATGAGCTTAGATTTTTGTTGCGATCAAAGCTTCGTGCTGTGTTGTGTGCCCGGAACCATAGTCGACCTAAGGTCAAATTTCAAAGTTGTCCAGTTTCGTCCGGAAAACTTTATCTAGGGGGTATTTGGGGTCGTAGAATCTAAAAAAGGCCTCAGAATGCGGCTCCTGTGGGTGACCAATGGTCAAAGATGTTTTGGAGCATTTTTGGGGTTACAACTGTGAACAAAACTAACACTGCTTTAGCGGCGGATGTCTTTTATTTGACAAAAACACTGCACAATAAACTGTACAACGAAAGTATTGAACAACACTGCACAACAGACACACTGGTCAATAAACACACTGCACAACAAAAGACTGTACACCGAAAGTATTGAACAACACTGCACAACAAATACACTGTACAACGAAAGTACTGTACAACACTGCACAACAAACACACTGTACAATAAACACACTGCACAACAAACACACTGTACAACGAAGGTATTGAACAACACTGCACAATAAATACACTGCACAACGAAACTAATGTAACATCAAAACGTTGATGAAACCAACAATAAAGTCAAATCACTGATTGCAGTTCAAAAATTCTCGAATTAGCTGAGCAGCTTTGTGTTCGGAGTAGGGTTGTGCCGTTATGAAATTTCTCGGGCCGGGCTCGGGCTCGGGCCAACCAACCTCCTCGGGCCGGGCTTCGGGCCGGGCGGGCCCGGCCCGAGCCCGGCCCGAAGCCCGAGGCCCGCTTCACGGCCCGAGCCCGAAGCCCGATTCACGGCCCGAGCGGCCCGAGGAGCCCGAGCGGCCCGAAGAGCCCGAACGGCCCGAGTGCGGCCCGAGCGGCCCGAGGGTAGCCCGAGCAGCCCAAGTGGCCCAAATATAGCCCGACTGCTGCGGAGAGGCCCCAAAATGGCTCAAACCGCATCCAGTTTGCCGAGTAGTTTTATTAGTATTACGCCTCGGTAAACCCAAAATGAACTTTCATGGTTCGATTAGCTGTAACTTCAAGTGCAACATTAGCTATTGTTAGTAGGGTTGTGCCGTTATGAAATTTCTCGGGCCGGGCTCGGGCTCGGGCCAACCAACCTCCTCGGGCCGGGCGTCGGGCCGGGCTGGCCCGGCCCGAGCCCGGCCCGAAGCCCGAGGCCCGCTTCACGGCCCGAGCCCGAAGCCCGATTCACGGCCCGAGCGGCCCGAGGAGCCCGAGCGGCCCGAAGAGCCCGAACGGCCCGAGTGCGGCCCGAGCGGCCCGAGGGTAGCCCGAGCAGCCCAAGTGGCCCAAATATAGCCCGACTGCTGCGGAGAGGCCCCAAAATGGCTCAAATCGCATCCAGTTTGCCGAGTAGTTTTATTAGTATTACGCCTCGGTAAACCCAAAATGAACTTTCATGGTTCGATTAGCTGTAACTTCAAGTGCAACATTAGCTATTGTTAGAAGCTTTTCATTTAATAATTCTCAGATAATGCTTTGAGCACTAATTTGTAACCACACACTAGAGCTATAAAGCTTATGTATTTTATAGATTGTAAAGTTTTTGGTTATTGAATCATCCAAAAAGAATAAAGATAAATCACTCACACAGCTTATACTTAGCAGATTTAAACACACAAGTGACCACTGACTAAAAAGTGGGAAGTTGGGGAAGCTTTACTTGTTAGCTTCCTTGTACCAAATCAGGGTTTATTTGCCGCCGTAGCACAGTAACTAAAATAGTTCCTTCTGAATCCTACTAATGTTTGTTGATTGTTTGAAAACAATTTGCCACCAACTACACCATAACTTTTTGCAGATAGAGAAAATATATTTAGAAAATATATAAATATATATATATATATATATATATTTAGCCTCAAATGTATCGCTTCTGATATGTATGTATGTATGTGTGTACATATAAGCACCGTAGAAGAGAACAGTGTGTGAACAAAGGAAGCCACAAGTCACAACGAAAAAATCAATATTTTTCAGTAATGACAAACTACTCAAATAGCCCGGAAAGCCCGAGAGGCCCGAGTGGCCCGAGTGGCCCGAGCGGCCCGAATGGCCCGAGCGGCCCGAACGGCCCGAGTCGGGCCGGGCTCAACTGAGAACTCGGGCCGGGCTCGGGCCGGGCCGGCTCATTAAAAACTCGGGCCGGGCCGTTTTCGGGCCGGCCCGAGCCCGAGCCCGGCCCGAGCCCGAAGCCCGCTTCACGGCCCTGGCACAACCCTAGTTCGGAGCAATGTCGTCGGTATCGCATGGACTTAGCGCTGTGAATGGCACAGCACGGCAGTCCTTCTACATCGTCCATGTGCGGCGGATATTCCATGTCAATCTCGGCGTCATAAATCTTAGTGTTCAAGTCATTCCAGAGAGTAGCGTGATGCATCCAGTAGTTCCTGAAGTTTTTCAGTCTCTTTTTCAGTAATTGGCTTAATGTTTTGATTACACCCTTCCGGTATTCATAGTTCCAAAATTTATTCCAATATTTAGTTTGGAGCTCCAATTTAGTTTTCCCCCTAGTTTTGTCTGGTAGCTCCAATTTAGTCTGAGTAGAGCACTTTGGCTGCACTAAAATTGACAAAATCAAAAAACTCATGGATTGCGTTGGTGGCATAATGCAGTCAAACTTTAAAACCAATTTATTGCACTCATCATGTATTCATCAACTGAATATCTCTAATGCTTTTTGACAGCTGTACTGTATAACTATTTCTCCGGTTTGAGTGAAGTACACCAATCAGAAGTGCCCCACACATGTACTGTTGTAGCTGGATATGAAACAAACAAGCAATATTGCGTGCAAAAGGTTAAATGTTTACTGAGCTACAAGTTTATAATTGTAGGCCTGCTGCGCAGCGGACGCTAATCTTAGTAGTAATAGGTCATAAAATGGTGTAGTTTTAGGGGGGGGGGGTTTATGAGGTGGTGGACCCCCTTGTGAGGTGGTATGTGGACCCCTTTTGGGAGGGGGTTTTTGGGGTTGTGGACCCCCCTTTTTTAGGGGTATGTGGACCCCTTTTTGGGAGGGGGTTTTAGGGGTATGTGGTTGTGGACCCCTTTCTGGGAGGGGGTTTCTGGGGTTGTGGACCCCTGTTGACCCATGTCCGGAACCACGGTCGACCCAAGGTCAAATTTAAAAGTTGACCCTTTTCGTTCGGAAAAGTTTATCTAGGGGGTTTTCGGGGTTCAGGATTTCAAAAATGACCTTTGTTTTGAGCTTGGATCAAAGCTCCGTGCTGTGTTGCGTGCTGTACATGTCCGGAACCACGGCCGACCTAAGGTCAAATTTCAAGGTTGATCAATTTCGCCCGGAAAACTTTATCTAGGGGTAACTTTGGGTCGCAGAAACCAAAAATGACCTTTGTTTTGGACTAGAATCAAAGATACGTGCTGTGTTACGTGCTGTACATGACCGGTCGACCCAAGGTAAAATTTCAAAGTTGATCAATTTCGTCCGGAAAACTTTATCTAGGGGGTATTTGGGGTCGTAGAATCTAAAAAAGGCCTCAGAATGCGGCTCCTGTGGGTGACCAATGGTCAAAGATGTTTTGGAGCATTTTTGGGGTTACAACTGTGAACAAAACTAACACTGCTTTAGCGGCGGATGTCTTTTATTTGACAAAAACACTGCACAATAAACTGTACAACGAAAGTATTGAACAACACTGCACAACAGACACACTGGTCAATAAACACACTGCACAACAAAAGACTGTACACCGAAAGTATTGAACAACACTGCACAACAAATACACTGTACAATGAAAGTACTGTACAACACTGCACAACAAACACACTGTACAATAAACACACTGCACAACAAACACACTGTACAACGAAGGTATTGAACAACACTGCACAATAAATACACTGCACAACGAAACTAATGTAACATCAAAACGTTGATGAAACCAACAATAAAGTCAAATCACTGATTGCAGTTCAAAAATTCTCGAATTAGCTGAGCAGCTTTGTGTTCGGAGCAATGTCGTCGGTATCGCATGGACTTAGCGCTGTGAATGGCACAGCACGGCAGTCCTTCTACATCGTCCATGTGCGGCGGATATTCCATGTCAATCTCGGCGTCATAAATCTTAGTGTTCAAGTCATTCCAGAGAGTAGCGTGATGCATCCATTTGTACAAAGCAGTTCCCTTGGTTATTACCGCGTCCACCCGACGTTGTCGCATAAATTCACAGACTCTGTCCATCACCTCCCAATTCGCCGGTACACTATAGAGTTCCATTCAAGCCCATTCTGCGATCTAGCCACGTGAAAATATGCTTGTTGGCGAGGTGTCAACTGTTGAAATGGCACGGGGGCTCGAACGTGATAGGTTTCTTGAGCAGTATTTCCACAAGGAAAGCGTGCCACAACCGTTATTTCCATGGGTACTTCACCCATATTGTGGATACCATCGCAAGTCACCGTAGCAAAACCAAAGGATTTCATAGCCGCTGGACTGTAGTAGTGCAAAATTCAAACTGACTGTTTTCTAATTTGAATCCCATAGGGAAGACATACAGACGTAATTGCTTTGGCCTAGTTTAAAAGTAATTGCTGTGCCATGCACATATGTTTTGAGACTACCTATGCCAACAGGCGGAAACCTCTTGAATGAGGTTCGTTGATGTGTTCTGTGTTGGATTCTATCATATGAATATGTGACTTGGGTTTTATTGATCTGTATTAATCGCGGTTATGTGGTAGTTGTCGTTGCTGTTGTGTTCTTCTTTGTTATCGGTGTTGTCGTGGTTGGTTCTTGCTGGTACAGTTGCTGTCCGGCTGGAAATGGTTTGCATTTTCCTGTCGGTTATTCTGTTTGACGTCTGTTTTCTAAGATGCTCCGAGCACATTTCGTTGTGCTCCGAGCACATTCTTCACTCTCCGAGCATATTTCATCGGGCTCCAAGCATGTTTTATTGTGCTTCCTGATGATACTCCGATTTATGTCTGCTTTTTATGACTTCGACTGTTGCATTGACAGACAAATTTGTTATGAGCATGGATGCTATGAGTTGGGACGTTCCACATAGTCTAGTTTCATGTTCTCTCCGGTAACACATGGTCATCAATTGCCGCATTCTTTTCAATGGCGCGTTTTAGAGCTTCTTCTGTAGAAAGCCTTTCTTCGTAGTCTGCCTGTTTGTCTACAATTTGTTCAACGATAGGGTCTTTCAGCAAATCATTGCATTGAGTAATCTTGATGTAAATAAGCTTGTTCAGCTCCGCTCTGATCTTAGGTCTAATTTCGTTGTAAGCTTCAATTTTTGCTTGGTCTATACTCAGCCCATCTTGTTGGTATTCCGACATCAACCTTCGAGCCCGTGCTTGAAACTTCTCCTCAGCTCTTGCTACAAGCTCTGCCCAAAATTCTCCAATTTCTTCATCAGTTCCTTCTGTGGTGCTAATACTCTCCTGCACTGAGCCTTCTGATTTTGATTCTTCTTCATCAGTCGTTGGATCATGAACATTTTGTATGTGGCGCCTCATATTGAATGATCTGCTAAATGTTTCGCCACAATAATCACAGGTGTGCATTGTGAGTCGGGCTGTGTCAGTTTATTTAATCGCGTACTATCCCCAGCACGTCAATTCTTTATATTAACGTAGACGTGTTTAGCATCAGAAGGAGAAAGCTTAAAGCAAGGAAAGTGTAAGCTCAGAGTAACAAAGAGCAAAGAAAGAGCAAGCTCACAATGCAATGAGTTAGGAAAGAGCAAGCTCACAATAAGATGAGCAAAAAAAGTGCAAGCTCAGAGTAACAATGAGCAAAGAAAGAGCAAGCTCACAATACACTGAGTTAGGAAAGAGCAAGCTCACAAAGATGAGCAAAGAAGGAGCAATCTCTGAGCAACAAGGAGCAAAGAAGGAGCAAGCTCCCAATAACATTCGAGTGTCGACGTGAATGACCCTGAGGAAAGACATGACACTAGAACATACGCCAAGCAATGCTTGAGTTGGGTGGTCGTCATCGGTATCCCATACACGGCGGCCATCAGATGAGGCCGCTCTCCCGGAGAAAGCCAAGAACTGCCTCCGGTTCCAATCCTAAGCAGGTTAGATTGGGGGACAGGCCGAGGAACTTGACACGGTGCGTAAAGCAATGCATCTTTGCAGTCACTAGGTATGTTTTCAACTGCAGTCTTGGTTTTCATAACAATACACTACATCCGAATACAAAACCTACCTGCGCAGATTTACTCACCAGAAGTCAACTATTTATGGTATACACGTTCTGCAGTATGTCTGGTTGGTTCGAATTACCGACTTATTCATTCGTAGTTATGGTAAGCTGACATCTGTAGTTACCCTATCCTAACTCTTTGTTACTCTGAGCTTGCTCCTTCTTTTCTCTTTGTTACTATGAGCTTGCTCCTTCTTTGCTCATCTTATTGTGAGCTTGCTCTTTCGAAACTCATTGTATTGTGAGCTTGCTCTTTCTTTGCTCTTTGTTACTCTGAGCTTACACTTTCCTTGCTTTAAGCTTTCTCCTTCTGATGCTAAACACGTCTACGTTAATATAAAGAATTGACGTGCTGGGGATAGTACGCGATTAAATAAACTGACACAGCCCGACTCACAATGCACACCTGTGATTATTGTGGCGAAACATTTAGCAGATCATTCAATATGAGGCGCCACATACAAAATGTTCATGATCCAACGACTGATGAAGAAGAATCAAAATCAGAAGGCTCAGTGCAGGAGAGTATTAGCACCACAGAAGGAACTGATGAAGAAATTGGAGAATTTTGGGAAGAGCTTGTAGCAAGAGCTGAGGAGAAGTTTCAAGCACGGGCTCGAAGGTTGATGTCGGAATACCAACAAGATGGGCTGAGTATAGACCAAGCAAAAATTGAAGCTTACAATGAAATTAGACCTAAGATCAGAGCGGAGCTGAACAAGCTTATTTACATCAAGATTACTCAATGCAATGATTTGCTGAAAGACCCTATCGTTGAACAAATTGTAGACAAACAGGCAGACTACGAAGAAAGGCTTTCTACAGAAGAAGCTCTAAAACGCGCCATTGAAAAGAATGCGGCAATTGATGACCATGTGTTATCGGAGAGAACATGAAACTAGACTATTTGGAACGTCCCAACTCATAGCATCCATGCTTATAACAAATTTGTCAGTCAATGCAACAGTCGAAGTCATAAAAAGCAGACATAAACCGGAGTATCAGCAGGAAGCACAATGAAATATGCTTGGAGCCCGACGAAATATGCTCGGAGAGTGAAGAATGTGCTCGGAGCACAACGAAGTATGCTCGGAGCACAAAGAAATGTGCTCGGAGCACAACGAAATGTGCTCGGATCACATTAGAAAACAGACGTCAAACAGAATAGCCCACAGCAAAATGCAAACCACTTCCAGCCGGATAGCAACTGTACCAGCAAGAACCAACCACGACAACACCGATAACAAAGAAGAACACAACAGCAGCCACAACAGGAAAGACGAACACAACAGCAACGACAACTATGTTTGAACTTCAGTTTGAAACTTCAGTTTGAATTTTGCACTACTACAGTCCAGCGGCTATGAAATCGTTTGGTTTTGCTACTATGACTTGCGATGGTATTCACAATATGGGTGAAGTACCCATGGAAATAACGGTTGTGGCACGTTTTCCTTGTGGAAATACTGCTCAAGAAACCTATCACGTTCGAGCCCCCGTGCCACTTCAACAGTTGACACCTCGCCAATAAGCATATTTTCAGGTGGCTAGATCGCAGAATGGGCTTGAATGGAACTCTAGTGATAGTGTACCGGCGAATTGGGAGGTGATGGACAGAGTCTGTGAATTTATGCGACAACGTCAGGTGGATGCGGTAATAACCAAGGGAACTGCTTTGTACAAATGGATGCATCACGCTACTCTCTGGAATGACTTGAACACTAAGATTTATGACGCCGAGATTGACATGGAATATCCGCCGCACATGGACGATGTAGAAGAACTGCCGTGCTGTGCCATTCACAGCGCTAAGTCCATGCGATACCGACGACATTGCTCCGAACACAAAGCTGCTCAGCTGATTCGAGAATTTTTGAACTGCAACCAGTGATTTGACTTTATAATTGGTTTTATCAGCGTTTTTATGTTACAGTAATTTCGTTGTGCAGTTCTGTTACAGTAAGTAGTTTTGTCTGTGTAGGGCGTTTGTTGCACAGTAGTTTTGCTGTACATCATGTTTGTTGTACAGTGTGTTTGTTCTACAGTGTCCTTGTTGTTGTTGTGCAGTGTGTTTATTGTGCAGTGTGTTTGTTGTACAGTGTTGTACAGTACTTTCGTTGTACAGTCTTTTGTTGTGCAGTGTTTTTGTCAAATAAAAGACATCCGCCGCTATGGGCAAGCAGTGTTAGTTTTGTTCACAGTTGTAACGCCAAAAATGCTCCAAAACATATTTGACCATTGGTCACCCACAGGAGCGAAATTACGATTACATCTTTAGATTTTACGACCCCGAAAACCCCCTAGATAAAGTTTTCCGGACGAAAATGGACAAGTTTAAATTTTGACCTTGGGTCGACTGGTCATGTACAGCACGCAACACAGCACGGATCTTTGATTCTAGCTCAAAACACAGGTCATTTTTGAAATCCCCGACACTGAAAACCCCCCAGAGAAAGTTTTCCGAACGAAAATGGACAACTTTGTAATTTGACCTTAGGTCGACCGTGGTTCCGGACATGGGTCAGCATGGAGCTTTGATACTAGCTCAAAACGAAGGTCATTTTTGAAATCTACGACCTCGAAAACCCCCTAGATAAAGTTTTCCGGGCGAAATTGGTCAACTTTTAAATTTGACCTTAGGTCGACCGTGGTTCCGGACATGTGCAGCACGCAACACAGCACGAGCTTTGATCCAAGCTCAAAACAAAGGTCATTTTTGAAATCTACGACCTCGAAAACCCCCTAGATAAAGTTTTCCGGGCGAAATTGACCAACTTTTAAATTTGACCTTGGGTCGGCCGTGGTTCCGGTCAACAGGGGTCCACAACCTCAAAAACCCCCTCCCAGAAAGGGGTCCACATACCCCTAAAACCCCCTCCCAAAAAGGGGTCCACATACCCCTAAAACCCCCTCCCAAAAAGGGGTCCACAACCCCTAGAAAAGGGGGGTCCACAACCCCAAAAACCCCCTCCCAAAAGGGGTCCACATACCACCTCACAAAGGGGGTCCACCACCTCATAAACCCCCCCCATAATTCTTCACCATTTTATGACCTATTACTACTACTGATTATTAAAAATCGAAATGTATTATGAAGGATATGTTAAGGCTGGAGGCTGATGAATTAAAAAATTTTGATTTTTAGTTAGGTAAAGTTGATATGAGCTAAAGCTGTAAGCTTAAGGTGTAAGCTTATCCTCAGTTAACGAAAAGCTCTATCGAAAAACAGATTTCAGATTCGTGCTCAGCGCCCCTGAAAACCCCTGTATGCAAGTTTTCAGTAAAATTTTTCCAAAAAATTTTTCGGTTCCCTTTGGTTCCCTCTCACAAACTAAAAATTAAAATTTTTAAAATTTAAAATTTTTCTAGTTTTTTTAATTCACCACCCTCCAGTATGCACCCATACAAAATTTTAAAGTCATTGGTCAAAAAAATCAAAAGTTAGGGCTGGATGAGAATTGCGCAAGAGACCCAAAAATATAAAGATTGAAAAACATAGCACTGTTGTGTCTACTAAACAAAACATCACCATACGTATGTTTCAACCTATGTAAGTCACCGCCAAACTATTTGTAATGTGGGTAATAGCGTCCCCGCTATCACCCACTTTCAAGTCCCTTTCAACCTTTAAGTTTCGTAGTTTTTCCCTAAAACCCCCTAAAAATCCCCCAAATTCCCTTTAAATATTATGTTATTATAATTGTTGGGAAGCCCTATGATTTTGTATTATTTTGTATGTAAAAACCCCCTTTTAAATAACTTGCAGTGCTAACTTTATGCTTATATTTCAAAAGTCGTGTAAAAACTTTTAATTTTCCTATTTGCGAGCGTAAATTTAACATTGCAATTTATTCGGCTTAGCAAAGATAGACCCTCCCGTTCCCAACGCATAACAAAATTCTCCTTGAACGCTTACGTCACCTTTTAGTCAGTTGGGAGTTTTTCAAGCTGTTGCACGGTCGGCCTTCAAACTTTGGGGCCCCACCCTTCGCGATTCCACACCTAAGGCGTAAGTGTTTGTATTTCCGTTTTTCTTTGAAAATTTCTTTTAACTCACCTTTTCTAATTCCCTTTTTATTTTCTAACCCTCTTCAATTTCTTTTCCTTTTAAATCCTAACTCTCCCCTCCCCAGTCCTATTTAGCGGGGTTGCCCCCGTTCCCCCGGGTCTATTTTTACTAGCTAACTCCCCCTCCCCAATTTTGTTATTTCCTCTCCTCCCCTCTGCTGGTTCCCCCTCTGCTGTATTGTACCCCCATTTCGTACCCTTGTTGTTTGTTTATTTTTGCGGGTAGCCCGCTGTTCTTGCTTGCTCCCTCTGGGTAGCCCAGAAGGGTTTCTTGTAGCCTATTGTATTTCCCTGTGTGCGTCTTATTAAACTAGCCAGTTGTCTTTTTGCTTATTTAACTTATTCTTATTTACTTATTTTAACTAGGACTGATTTCTTTTACTAGCCAGGTAGTGCTCTGAGAATATCCCGGAGTCTGTCCCTAACTGAGCTAAATTCTGTGTGTGCGTGTCCCCCCATTTTGTCTGGCC